>CM075807.1:84353137-84611999 GCA_037975025.1 Excoecaria agallocha
TTAAATATGTAGGCTCCATAACATTTATCAAATATATTTAACTCATTTTGGTCAAAGAATTAGGCCTCTAAGGCCTTCTGTCTGTACTTGGTATGAAACCCTTCCTCTATAGGGTTTCTACGCCAAAGCCATTCTTATGGGCCTCTTTTAATTTCTCCAATGAATCTATTAATTATTATATCCATCCTATAACACTTATAGTCTAATGATAATTAATTATGAAATACAATATTTCAATTAGGTCCATTTTACAGAACATTTCTAAAAAGTTTTGCGAACAATTTTACTTGATCATAATTAATTAAACTCTTTAATTAATTATTCTTTTATTCACTTTTCTATTCCAATAATAATATCAAATATTATTATCCTTGTCATTTTACCATTTTATCCTTTTCTCTATATGTGTGTGAGCTATTTGGTTTCTGTCCATATTGGCAGTATAATATGTAATTGTGAATTCTATTCAAAACTCACATGATTTAAACTCCTTTAAATCATTTTATCAATCCCTATTTATATTTATGATACACTATTATACAAGTCATGAGCGGCCTCTAGCTAGGCATCATGACTACCCAAATGTCAGGAAAGTCAAGTGGTTTGACTATACCCTTCCATAAAAACAGTTATCGTGCAATTATTCCTTTCACCACTCTTATCTCAATTAGATCTTGAGTGTGGATTTTTGTCAAGTCATATAAATCTAATTATGTATGTTCTATTAATTTAACCATTATTTCCAAAATGCCCTTCATGGATCTCTATCCATTTTGTCATATTACTTTTGTTAGAGATTCTTGAACAAGGTAATTATAGAATCATGCGAGATAACTTCCCTTAATAAATCTAGGATGGTGAATCCTTTGTCAATCACTCAACTATCTTCAAGTAGGTCATGATATACCCAACCTCCTAACTATGTTCACCTCCAGTTGGAAGTAATCAATTATGGAGTCAAAGTATACCACTTGCTACTTAAGATAACTTTGGTGATCTCAAGTCTAAGGATACTTGCACAACCACTATGAAGAGATTCCTCACTGACATAGATTTAATATCCATGTGAGGATTCTCTTTGAAGGTCTCAAATGAACTTGTTCTTCTAACAAGCACCCACATGTTAGCTTTGATTATCTTTTATAATCACAGTTATAAGAACCACTGCTTGAACCATTCAAGAAGCATAACATGTGCTAGTCTGTCCGAATTAACATTGTCCTGTCTTGTTAATTCTATGACTAGGGATATTTAGATATTAACAAATTTGCATGCAATAGACATCTAATATCATGAACACTTTCATGATTGCCTTTGCACTGTGTTTATAATATCTAGGACTTTATTTATTAATTTAAGATTTACAAACTCATATATTTAAACGTAGCATTAATAAATGAATGATTCCTTTTATTAAGAATATGAGTTCATACATATGAAATACATCCCTATTACATGGGCTCTAGGGTATACTATCTAACATTTAGCCCACTCTAACCTAAGCCTCCTAAGTTTTTGCTTAACTAGCTTATATCTTGGCTAGGTTGGGATGGCATGTTCAGCAATCTCTTGATCTATTCTCGGCATGTGCTCATAGGTCCAGGCAAAGACTTTTTCATATTTTTTTAATATTCTCTAAAAATTTTCTCTCTTTAATAGTTATATCTATTGCTAATAAAATTTCTTTTGAGTTTTCTTTTCTTTTGAGATTAAATAAACATGTATTTGTTAAGTTAATGTCAAATATGAATGATTCATAATCTTGATTATGCATATTGAAATTAGAAGAAACATCATACAAGTAAGAAAAATTGTTCATCTTATTAATACAATCAAAAGAGCAATCATTGTTCTCATAAAAAAGTTCTAAAATATAAACAATATCAATGAAGGTATCTTTGTCAATATTGACAACATCAAAGGTTTCTCTAGCTTCTAGGTTTATCTTGGATGGATATTCAACCTTAATATTTTGTTTGCCCTTAACCTGAACAACCAATAGTTTCTCCATTATGATCTCCTTTGCCATTTCCTTATCCTAAGTTGAATGATGCAGAAGGATCTCTTCATTCCAAAAACCCTTAACTAGCTTGATAATCTCTTGTTCCCAATCAAACACATCATTAAATGGCTCAAATCTTGGCACTACTTCACCTTCTATTAGCTAAGGCTCATTGTCTCCACAATAAAGGTAGACTCCTGAAGGTAGCATAAAGCTTTAAAAAATATAGGGAATTTCTTTTGTTGCTTCTTTTCCTTTGCTCTTCTTACTAGGACCAGTAAAACTTAAGCCTTTCTTTTCTTTCTATCCTTTGGTAGTGATGGTAGTCTGCGGTTCCTAAGAATTCTTACCCAAAATAGCTCCAACCAAGAAATACATCTTTTTCAGTATATTGATTACTTATGGACTATGAACAAAGCTACATTCACCCACTTCATCATTGATCACAAAAACATGAAACCTACTAAAAGGCTGCTTAGCTATTTTTAGCACAGATAATTGGTTCTCTCTTATAGCTTTAATGGTGACCATTTAACCATTGTGAGGTATCTTAATCATTTGAGCAGTGTAGGGGGCACTCCTTCTAACTTATGGAACCATGGCCTTCCTAGTAGCAAGGAAAAGTTTGCAAGAATAGGCAATACTACAAACTCAACTTTGGTTTCAATTAGTCCCATCATCACTATGGCTTTAAATGTCCTAATGGCTTGCCTCTTCAAATTGTCATAGGTGGATATGGTCAAGTTTGACATGTTCAACATACTCTCATTTAGCCTAAAAGTAAGAATTGCAACCAACAGATATACACTAATTGAAGATCCATCATCCACCATCACACATGTTGTGTGCTTACCATTCACTTGAGCTTTCATGTAGAGAAGGTGATCATGGCTTCTACGTTCAACAAGTAAGTTAGCATCAGAATACATAACATTCTCTATTGTTCCTTCGTTAACCAAGTGTACCAATTTAGAAGGTGAAATGGTGATGGCAATAGTGGACTCACTTAAAACTTCCACCAATTTCTACCGATGTGATGGAGACTATCTCAATAAATCTTGAATAGAGATCTGGGTTTGTGTCTTCTTTAACTGCTTTATTATATGATTTTTTTCATCTTTGTTCTCTATCAGCACTACAACAGAAGTTGATTACTTCTTAATTTATATGCCACCCTCCTAATTTTAGTGATCGCCTCCACTTTCTTTTCTTTCCCCACTTCTTCCTCGCTTTCACTGGCTGAGCTCTAGATATCAATGGCACAATAGTCCCTTCATCCACGCTTTTAGTAGTAGAATCCTAACAATCAATCATTGAAAGTGGTTGATTCTCTTCACTTGGCTTTGTTACTTTAGAGGTGGAACAAGTAATAGCCATGTACTTATTCCTATATAGCTCTCTCATCACATACTACTCAAGTATATTAGACCTAATCATAAATATCGGAGGTAGCACTTCATTGTATGGTCTTTCTATTCTTCTTCTCTTTCTTTCCAAGATCCAAAATCTATTTGTTGTCTATTAGATCTTAAATCTTGTTCCTTAGGTTGTGACAATAATTAATGAGATGTCCAGTATGCTAGTGGTAAGTATAATACTGATCTTCCCTATGTTAGGGTAACCTTAACTCTTTATAGGCTTCGATGGCGATGGTTAAAGCTTCCCTTCTTTGCTCAACCATTCCAATACCCATGATAGTGATTTACCAAGGTTAGAGTAGTGCCCCTGACTAATCTTTATTATGATATCTATTATAAATTGTATAGCTATAGAATAGTTTAATTTTAGGAATTATTCATTCCTATTTTAGCTTTAGCACACTTGTAAAAATACTTGTATATTTTTCAATAGAATAAGATAAATAAACTCTTGCTTTCATATGGTATCAGAGACTGGTTGAGATTTTGGGTTTCTTGGGTAAGGGTTACTATAGTTTCTCTGATTGTGGTTACTGTTCCTCCTCGCAACAATAACATTTCGACTTTGGGTCACTATTTGATGATCATTTATTTACCTTATCGCCACCATAGGGAGGTTTACCTCCATTAGTCAAATAATTATACCTTTTTATTACCATTAGAGCCATGAGTAGACCTCACATGCTGCTCAAAGCTTATTGCTCTTCCTTAAGCATCGATGGGTGAGCACGCATGGCTTATCCGTTGGACCTTTGACTTTATCTCCATTGTCGTCTAGTTATTTTTGGTTAGAATTTGATGTCTTCATAGAGTGATTTCCTCTGTTGATTAGTGTTTTATACTCTTGGTGCTCTGCATCACACGTTTTGTTCTTTTTCCAATTTTTTTCTTTCAGGCGATTAGTTGTGAAGGTTGGTAATTTGTTAAGAGAGTTGGAAATTTGTTTAGGTTGGGGTTTCAGTGTCTCTTGCATCTCTATTTTTGTTGCCTTGATTCTTTTGTTATTTTGCAACTGGTTTGAATGGCTAAGAATAGTGATAAAAAAACTATTACTGGAATTATGTTGGGTTCATCCAAAATTGCTAATCGAAAGTTAATTAGAAGTACCAATTATACACAATGGAAAATAACTATTCATAGATTTATGACCAATGTAGATTTGAAAGACCACTTTACTAGTAATCCACCACATAAGGATGATGTTAATGGTAGAAAGAAATGGTTAATGGAGGATTATAAGTTGTTTAATCAAATTTAAAATACTTTAGATCCTGCTATTAATGATGGTGTGAATTATTGTGATAGTGTCAAAGAATTATGGGAATATTTGAAATTTTTATATGCTTGCAAATAAGATATGTCTCATGTTTACGACCTTTTGTTAAATATTTAACAAGCAAAACAAAAAGGTTGCTCCCTTTTTTAATATTATACTAAAGTAAAAAAAAAAACATTTGAAAAAAAAGCAAGCTATATTTCCTATTATTGTTGACATAAAGCAAATGCAAGAACAAAATGAACAAATTATGGTATAGTGTTTTTTATTAGGGTTGGGTTATTAATATGATGTGGCATGCACATAATTATTAAGTCGAGAGTTACTTTCTACTTTTACTAAAGTTTATACTTGTTTACTTTGAGTTTGTAAAGATAGTGATCGACCTTCTAGTATGGTGTCCAATGATACAGTGGCATTGTTTAGTAATGCTTCAAATGATAATCATGGAGGAAAAAGTGGAAATAGTAGTAGTTTTGTTCCTATGAATAGTGGTAACTCTTGTGTTAGTGTAAGCCCTAGCCCCAATGCATTGTTATAAAACACTTTAGTTAATAAATGAGGCATTTGTTTTATCTATTGTATTCCTGTGCATATCAATTGATAGAACTATCCAAGAATGTTGTTTCAGTTTAAGTTATCATGTGTGAGGCACATGGTTGTAAGACCTTGAAACAAATGAGACTTCATTCTAAATATCCTTAGTTAGTCATTGTTATGGGAATAATAAATGAATTAAGATTAGTATGCTCTCTCTAATAAGATGAGTTCTGTCTTACGGATCATAAGGACAAGAGTGTCAATTAGAGATCATAGATACATGTTTAGAACATGGTATCTGTATTCGATCCTTTCATGAGAACACTACATGGTATAAGTCATAAGTGTTTCTCATGTGCAAGTTTTGCATCAGAGTTCTTAGACCTAAAATTTCTATGAAACTCTTTATGAATTACTGTGTACTTTGACATACACCTAACGTGCTCGTAACAGGGTGCAAATATGGGTATGCACTAATCCATGTTAGAGACCATGAGAGAAGTGAAGGGATTACCCCTCTCGATAAGAGAGAAAATATCATCGGCCACTTGATCAGTGAACTAAAAAGTGTATGGCCATACCAAGATGAAATAATGAGTAATCATTATTTATCTGAGAGTTTAGTGTCACTGGAATATCAAGAAAGGAATTAGTATATATAAGGATGACTGGTTCCATGCCTTATATTAATTTTGATATTTAAGGGTAAGGGACTTTGTAAAATCGCATTAGGTCACTAAATGCCATTTGCATTTTCATTTAATTTAGAATGCTATAATATCTTACTAGAGAATATATATAGCCTTTGAATTAATTCATTAATTCATTGCCAATATTAAATGGACCTATAGGATCGCACACAAAGCATTGGGCTTAAAATATTTAAATAGAAGATTGGGCATTAATTTGGGCTTTTTATTAAAGTCAAATTAATGTATGTAATGGGTATTAAAATTGCTATTGGACCTTGGTCTATGAGAGAAAAAGATTCGGCCCAATAGGATTAATTTCAATTAATTAATTATCTTGGATTAATTAAGTTAATTGAGTATTAAATCCTAATGATATTTAAATCAAAATAAATTAATTAAATGGAGATAAGGTAACCAAAAACCCAAGGATAAATCCAATAGGAATTTTGGCAACCATATCCCTAAATTAAGTGATTTATTTTGATTAAATGTCTTTGTTTATTTTGAATTAATTTGAATTTAAAATTTAAAGGAGTTTAGTTAATGTATATCACTTAATTAGGAAGTGATGGAGGCTGAATTTACTAGCTAAAAGAAAGTAAAATTCGAATTTAACACTTACCTAAATTAGTGAGATATAAAAATGAACTAACACATAAAAACCCTAGGCATGAATTTGATCTCTCTCTCACTCTTGGCCGAATTTCACAAGGGAAAGGATTCTTCCTTGTTCTCTTGTGTTCTTGGGAAGAAACAGCAACCAAAAGAAAGTACAAGATCAAATCTTGTAGCTTCAATCCATTACCATTGCCAATTACTTTACACATAGAGATAGCACTCTCAATTTTAAGCCTTCCTTGCAATTGTGTGTGTGAACATAGAGAGGAGTGGCATAGAGGCTGTTCTTTTGGCATTGGTGGTGAAGATTTAAGGTGAATAAGTCCTTCTTAGTTGCTGGTCATCATCAAAATCAAACCTTGAAGTGCATCTAAAGTTGTAAGTTTTAAAACCCTAAAATTGCATGTTTTTGATTCTTATTTATGGATTACGTGATATGTATGATTGATTTTATTATTTTTTCGCTGCGTGATTATCATGTACATACCATGTCATATTTCATCATCTTGTACATGTCATTATTATGGAGTTGAGGGACATATAAAAAATAATTGCTAGAAATTGCATGGGAAACCCTTTAAGAACTCAGGTCAGATGCTTAATAAAAAGTTTGCCAATGTTGATACTCAGGATGACATCCTACCGATTCCACAATCATCCTTACCTTCTATTACCATTTCAGTGGATGAGTATGCTCATTTAACTACCACTTCTGATTCACAATAGTTATCTTCTAGGATATCTACTTTGGCTAATATAGGTAACCCCACTACTTGTCTTTCCACCTTATCTTATAGTTAGGTTATTGACTTAGGTGCTACTAATCATATGACTGGCAACATAGGTATTCTCTCTTATTTCAAGTCTACTGATAATTTACCTTGTGTTACATTGGCCAATAGATCTACCACTTATGTAATTAGGCATAGGATAGCAAACAAAAAAAATCTCTCCCATTATCATCTATTTTATGTTTATCATCATTCCCCTTTAACTTGTTATCTATTAGCCAAATTACCAAAAATCGTAATGTTGTTTTATTTTTTATCCCAATTACTATTTTTTTCAGGATCTTAAGACGAAACGGATTCTTGGTAAAGGGTGTCCTGTGAATGGCTTGTATACTTTTAAATCAACTTCTGGACCTATACCTCGATCCATTGCATGCACAAGCTCATATTCTCTTTTGTATCTTTATTTTCATTTTGGTTATCCTCCTCTTTCAATTTTACAAAAGTTATGTCCTAGTTTTAAATAGGAATCTACTTTAAAGTATGAAGCTTGTCAATTTGCTAAACACTATAGAGTATCATATTCTCCTAAACTAAATAAATGTGTTAGTATTTTTTTTCACTTGGTTCATGTTGATGTATGGGGTCCTAGTCCTGTTACTTCCAAACTTGGTTTTCATTATTTTATGATATTTATTGATGATTATTCTCGAGTTATTTGGCTTTGTCCTACAAAATATCATTCTGAGTTGTTTACTATATTTTGTGATTTTCATACTAAAATTAATACTCAATTCAATAAATCCATTTGTATTTTAGGAAGTGATAATGCTAAAGAATATGTTTCACATTCTATTAAATCTTATCTCTCTTAGCATGGTAATATTCATCAGCCTTTTTATATTGTTATCCCTTAACAAAATGGTGTAGCTGAGCAAAAGAACCGTCAGTTATTAAAAGTTATCCAAGCTCTAATGTTTCATATGCAAGTTCCTAAAGTTTTTTGAGTAAAGGTTGTTTATACTACTTGTTTTCTTATCAATAGAATGCCTTATTCTATTCTTGATGGTCAGATTCCTTATTCTCTTCTTTTTCCCTTATCTACACTATTTCATCTTGCTCTTTGAATTTTTGGGGTACCTATTTTGTTCAAGACATGCAACCTCAGGTTTCAAAACTAGATCCTAATTCTCTTAACTGTGTCTTTACGGGATACTCTCGTTAACAAAAGCGGTATCCTTATTACTCTCTTTCTTTAGGTCGTTATTTGGTTCTATTGATGTTACATTTTTTACTCATACACCTTTTTTTGGTTCCCTTGTGTCCTCTCCTTCTCACTCTAGCGATTTAGGGGATGATTTTCTTATTTATACTATTAGTAAACAGGTTGTTTCTCCTCCTTCTCCACCTATTATTCATCAAATTTATTCTTGATGTATGCACCATCCTATGAAGACAGCTCCTGCTTCATCGTTAGATCTTCCATCTCAACCAGGTTGTTTCTCCTGCTTCTTGACCTATTATTCATCAAGGTTATACTTACCATGTTTCTTCTTTTGTGTCTTACCATGCTTTATCTCCTTCCTTGAAGTGTTTTGTATCTTCCTTAGACTCTATTTTTATTCGCTTATCCCTTGCTAAAGCATTAACTTATGATGGTTAGCAAGATGCAATGAAAGAAAAGATGATAGCCTTAGAGTAAAATCATACTTGGGATCTTATGCCTTTGCCCTCCTAGAAAAAGGCCATTTGTTACAACTGGAAGTTTACTATTAAAATGAATCCTGATGGCTCTTTTGCTCGATTGGTTGCTAAAAGATATGCATAGATATATGGAGTGGATTATTCAAAGACCTTTTCTCCAATTGCAAAACTTTCTTTTGTTTGATTGTTTATCTCCTTAGGTGCTAATTACAGTTTGATACTACATCAACTTGATGTGAAGAATGCATTCTTGCATGGGAATTGGAGTGAAGAAGTTTATATAGAGAAACCACCTGGTTTTGTTGCTCAGGAGGAGTTAGGGAAGGTATACAAATTAAGAAAGTCTTTATATGGTTTGAAGCAATCTCTTCGTGCCTAGTTTGGGAGATTCAGTACAGATATGATTATGTTTGGCCTACAGAGAAGTACATATGATCACTAGTGTTCTTTACATCATTTAGTTCTTGGTACATTTTGTTAGCTGTGTATGTGGATTATAGAGTGATAACTATAAGTGATGAAGCTTGAATTATGAGGTTGAAAGCATTCCTTAGGACTCACTTTCAAACCGAAGATTTAGTACCATTAAAATATTTCTTAGGGATTCAAGTTTCTCAGAATCATAAGGGATCTATCTATCTCAAACAAAATATTGCCTGAATTTATTATATGATGCTAGTTTTATTAAGGCAAAAGCAAGTGATGCACCTATGATACCAAATGTGAAGCTGAAAGCTGAAGATGGAAACTTGTTTCAAAATCCTGAAAAGTATAGGAAGTTTGTGGGAAAATTAAACTACCCTACTATCACTCATCCTGACATTGCTTTTCCAGTAAGTATTGTTAGTCAGTTTATGTCATCTCCTAGAACCTCACATTAAGATGTTATTGTACATGTTTTGAGATATCTAAAAGGTACACTAGGATGTGGCATCTTATATTGAAATTATGGTCATCACGCTATAATAGGTATCAAATATGTAGACTATGTAGGAGATCTTTTAGATAGGCATTCTACCATCGGTTATTATATTTTTGTTGAGGCTAATCTTGTTTCTTGGAAGAGTAAGAAATAAAGTGTTGTATCCCAATTAAGTGCAGAATTTGAATATAGAGCAATGGGATAGACTACCTAAGAACTTATATGGCTATGTCATTTGCTTAGGGAGATTAGGTTTGTTCAGTCTAAACCAATGAACTTATGGTGTGACAACCAAGTAGCTATTCATATTAAAAATAATCTTGTATTTCATGAAAGAACCAAACATATAGAAGTCAACTATCATTTTACTTGAGAAAAGCTAAAAGATGGATCAATCTCAACTCTATATGTCAATATAGGGAGCCAGTTAGCTGATGTATTCACTAACGTATTACCTAGAAATTTGATTGATTACATTTAAAAAAAGCTTGGCTTTATCAATATCTATGCTTCAACTTGAGGGGGAGCATTATGATATCTATTACAGAGTGTATAGATATATAATAGCTTAATTTTAGGAATGCTTTCTTTCCTATTTTAGTTCCATTATACTTGTATAAATACCTGTATATTTTACAATAGAATAAGGTAAATAAACTCTTACTTTTATAACGGTTTTAGCTAGCACTTCAGCTATCTTCCCAATTCCATTTGCTCTAATGATACCTTTGGCTGCTTTGTTGTTGCCAAAATTCCTCCTCGAACCCTAATTATGGGCACTTTAAGCTAAATAATCACATTCAACCATTATGGCTATATCCTTCAGAGACTTCTAATCCTTCATGATGGAATATGACATGGTATGAATGTGATGATGGCACAGCAGAAAAACAAAATTTTTTATCATACATACCATACAATTCCGAAGCAAGAAACGAAACATGCAATTTTAGGGTTGTATTACTTACAACTTATGATGCCTTTTGAAAATTGAATTTGATGATGCCCAGCAGCTAAGGTGACTTTATCCGCCTTAGGTCTCGATCACCAATGCTAAACAACAGCCTTTTACGCCACTCCCTCTATTCTCACACACACACTTGTACCAACGGCTTAAAATCGAGATTGCTAGCTCTCTTTTTCGGTATTGTGCAAAGGCAATGGTTTGAAGCTGCAAAATTTGATTTTGTACTTCTCTTAGGTTGCTATTACTACCCAAGATCACAAGAGAATGAGGAACTATCCTTTCTCCTTTTGAAAATTGGCTAAAAGAAATTAATAAGAGAGAGAGAGAGTTCACGCAAAATACATAGAAGATTAGGGTTTTTTTTGTGTTTTCACGCCAACTTCTCCTTGTGTATTTAGGGTTTTATTTCTGTTAATATATATGCTTATCCTTTGGCAAGTCTTTGATCTGAATTCAACTATCCTAAGATAATTAATTCAAACTCTATCACTTCCTAAAGATAAGTAATATATTTTGAATTAAACTTCTTTGAATTTAAAATTCAAATTTGAAATAAAACATAAGATATTTAAATAAATGAAATCACTTAACATAATTAAATGGCAAGTGCCGAAATTCCTTGATTTCCATCTTGGAATTTCGACCACTACATCCAATATTTAAATGATTTAATTTAATTTAAATTCTTTTAGGCTTTAATACTCAATTAACTTAATTAACACAAGATAATTAATTAATTGAAATTAAACCTTGTGGGCTGAATTTCTCTCTCTCATGGACCAAGGCCCAATAGCAATTTTATAACCCATTACATACATTAATTTGGCTTTAATTAAAAGCCCAAATTAATGCCCAATACTTAATTTAAACATTTTAAGCCCAATGCTTTGTGTGTGATCCTATAGGTCCATTTAATGTTGGCAATGAATTAATAAATTAATTCAAAGGCTATATATATTCTCTAGCAAGATATTATAGCATTCCAAATTAAAAGAAAATGCATATGGCATTTAGTGACCTAATGCAATTTTGCATAGTCCCTTACCCATAAATATCAGAATTAATATAAGGCATGGAACTTGTCTTCCTTATATATATTAATTCCTTTCTTGATATTCCAGTGACACTGAACTCTCAGATAAATAATGATTACTCATTATTTCATCTCGGTATGGCCATACACTTCTCAGTTCACTGATCAAGTGGCCGATGATATTTTCTCTCTTATTGAAAGGGGTAATCCCTTCACTTCTCTCATGCTCTCTAACATGAATCAATGCATACCCAATCATACCCGTACTTGTCACTCTGTTACGAGCACGTTAGGTGTATGTCAAAGTACACAGTAATTCATAAAGAGTTTCATAGAGATTTCAGGTCTAAGAACTCCGATACAAAACTTGCATATGAGAAACACTTATGACTTGTACCATGTAGTGTTCTCATGAGCGGATCGTATCCAGATACCATGTTCTTTAACATGTATCTATGATCTCTGATTGACACTCTTATCCTAATGATCCGTAAGACAGAACTCATAATATCAGAGAGAGCATACTAGTCTTAATTCATTGTTATTCCCATAACAATGACTGACCAGGGATATTTAGAATGATGTCTCATTTGTTTCAAGGTCTTACAACTATGTGCCTCACACATGATAACTTAAACCGAAACAACACTCTTGGATAGTTTTATCAATTGAGATGCACAGGAATACAAAGGATAAAACAAATGCCTCATTTTATTAATTCAAAGTGCTTTATTACAATGCATTGGGGCTAGGGCTTACACTAACAATCTCCCACTAGCACTAGTCCCAATTGGGCATAGCCCTAAGACCGAACGCTCTCAAATGAGCTTCGTGCAGATTTGGAGGCAATTGTTTCGTCAAAGGATCTGCTACAATGTCTTCACTTGCTATCTTGCTAACCTTGACGTCCCCATGATCAATGATTTTTCTGATCAGGTGGTACCTCCTGAGTATGTGTTTGGATTTCTGGTGTGACCGGGCCTCCTTTGCCTGTGCGATGGCCCCGTTGTTGTCACATAAAATTTCTAATGGATCTAGGATGCTTGGGACCACTCCTAATCCAGAAATGAAATTTTTAATCCAAACAGCCTCTTTTGCAGCCTCACTTGCTGCAATATACTCAGATTCTGTTGTTGAGTCGGCAACGATTTCTTGCTTTGAGCTTTTTCAGCTGACAGCACCACCGTTCAAAACAAAAATAAACCCAAATTGTGATCTAGAATCCTGAGTGCTGGTCTGAAAAGCAGCATCGGCATAACCTTGTATGACGAGCTCTTCTTGACCACCATACACTAAGAAGTGATCCTTAGTCCTTCGCAGGTACTTCAGAATTCCTTTTACAGCATACCAGTGCTTCTCACCAGGGTCTTGCTGAAACCTACTGGTTATACTCAGTGCATGAGCAACATCCAATCTAGTACATAACATAGCGTACATGATAGATCCAATAGCAGATGCATATGGGATTCTACTCATGTTGTCCCTTTCCTCTTTGGTTTTAGGGCATTGTTCTTTAGGCAAAGGAACTCCCAAAGCCAAAGGTATGTACCCTTTCTTTGATTCTCCCATACTAAAATGCTTTAGTACTTTGTCTATGTACTTTTCTTGACTTAGTCCCAAAAGTCGATTCGATCTATCTCTATAGATTCGAATACCAAGTATTGTCTCAGCTTCACCTAAGTCTTTCATTGAGAAACATTTTCCCAACCATTGCTTAACCTTTAGCAATGTTGGAATGTCATTTCCAATAAGAAGGATGTCGTCCACATATAGGACCAGAAATACTACTATGCTCCCACTAACCTTCTTGTACACACAAGGCTCATCTTCGTTCTTGATGAAGTCAAATTCTTTGACTGCCTCATCAAAACGAAGATTCTAACTTCGGGATGCTTGCTTTAATCCATAAATGGATTTTTAAAGCTTGCAAACCTTCTTAGGATGCTTAGGATTGACAAAACCTTCAGGCTGTGTCATATACACATCCTCAAGTAAATTTCCGTTGAGGAAAGCAGTTTTGACATCCATTTGCCATATCTCATAATCATGATATACAGCTATGGCAAGCAAGATCCTAATGGATTTGAGCATGACTACAGGCGAAAAGGTCATGTCATAGTCTACACCATGAGTTTGTCGAAAACCTTTTGCTACTAGTCTACCTTTGTAGGTCTTATCAGCTTTGAGTTTGAATAGCCACTTGCATTCAATTACCTTAGCACCTTTCGGTGGATCAACCAAGGTCCAAACCTGGTTATCGTACATTGATTGCATCTCGGATTTCATGGCTTCAAGCCAATTTTCCGAGTCTGGGCTCTCAATAGCTTCTCCGGTAGGTAATAGGATCCTCACGATCTACTAACTCAATAGTGTCACTGTCAGTGATTAGAAATCCATATCTCTCAATCTCCTGACGTACCCTACTGGACCTTCTAGGTTCTTGTGTAATGGGTTCTTGATCCACAACTGGTTGTGAACTTGATCCCATTTCTAAACCATCCTCTATAGGAGTTTGTGGTGCTTGAATTTCTCCAAGTTCTACTTTACTCCCACTGTCTTTCTTGAGAAGGAACTCCTTTTCCAAGAAAACAGCCTTGCGAGCAACAAATACTTTGTTCTCGGCTTGTGAGTAAAAGTAGTATCCCTTTGTTTCTTTAGGATAACCCACAAACAAGCAGACACTGGATTTGGACTCTAGTTTGTCAGATGTTAATTTCTTAACATGTGCTTCATAGCCCCAAATCCTGAGAAAAGACATATTGGGTTCTTTCCCAGTCCATCCTCGTATGGTGTCTTTTCAACTACTTTAGTTGGAGTACGATTCAATAGAAACGCAGCAGTTTCTAATGCATAACCCCAAAAAGAGATAGGAAGATTAGCTTGACTCATCATAGATCGAACCATGTCCAACAGAGTTCAATTTCTCCTTTCGGACACACCATTCCATTGAGGTGTTCCAGGAGGAGTGAGCTGTAAAATAATACCACACTCCTTTAGATGACTGTCAAACTCTTGGCTTAAGTATTCGCCACCTCGATCTGGTCGAATGGCTTTTATACTTTTGCCAAGTTGGTTTTCTACTTCGTTCTTAAACTCTTTGAATTTCTCAAAAGTTTCAGACTTGTACTTCATTAGATAGACATAGCCATATCTACTGAAGTCATATGTGAATGTCACGAAGTAGCTAAAACCACCTCTAGCATGTGTACTTAAAGGTCCACATACATCGGTATGTATTAGTTCCAATAAGCCATTAGTCCTCTCACTTTTTTTATTAAAAGGACTCTTTGTCATTTTTTCATGCAAACATGGCTCGCATGTGTCATAAGACTCTAAGTCGAATGACCCAAGCACTCCAGTTTTATGGAGTCTTGAAATGCGTTTTTCGTTTGCATGTCCTAAACGACAATGCCAAAAGTAAGTAGGGTTCAATTCATTTGATTTAACCCTCTTTGTATTAATGTTGTATATTGACTCTTTGTTTTGTAAATCAAGGATATAAAGGCCTTTTTGCAACATGGCATTGCCATAAGAAATGCCTTGGCGACGAATATGAGCATTGCCATTTTTAATAACAAAATCAAATTCATCATTATTCAAACATGAAACTGAAATAATGTTTCTGCTCATAGCAGGCACATAATAACAATTATTCAAAACAATACAAAGTCCGGAAGGTAAAGTGAGGTGATAGTCGCCTATCTCCATGGCAGCAACTCGTGCTCCATTCCCCACACGGAGGTCCACTTCATTCTTCCCAAGTAACCGCCTATTTCTTAGCCCCTGCACATTTGAACAAATGTGAGAACCACAACCGGTATCCAATACCCAAGTGGTAGAAATAGAAATGTTAATTTCAACAACAAAAATACCAGAACTGGACGCCTTGGCTCCATTCTTCTTTTGTTCTTCCTTGAAGAGAGCGCAATTCTTCCTCCAATGCCCTATCTTGTTGCAATGGAAGCAAGTGCTCTCACTCTCTTTGAGTTTTGGCGCCTTGGGCTTGGATTGGGCCTGAGGTGCACTCCCAAATGACTTGGTTTTTCCCTTTCCCTTTCCCTTTCCCTTAGCGGGTCCCTTCTTAATTCCCTTTTGAACCATTAGTACGGGATTGGTCTTTCGAATGTTCTCTTCAGCATTCTTAAGCATCCCATGAAGATCAGTGACTGACTTGTTCATTGCATGCATGTTATAATTCATCACAAATTGATCATAAGCAGCAGGCAATGATCCTAAGATCAAGTCAATGGCCAATTCCTTTGGCACTAGTACCTCAAGCTTCTCAAGAGTATCAAGATACCCTTTCATCTTGAGTACATGGGTACTAACAGGAGTACCCTCAGTCATCTTACAAGAAATCAAAGCCTTTGTTGTCACGAACCTTTCGTGACGAGCTTGTTCTTGGAACATCTTTTTGAGGTGCACCATGATCGCATAAGCCTCTTGGTCCATAAATTGCTTTTGCAAGTCAGGCAACATAGTGGCCAGCATCAGACAGGTCACATCATTGGAGTCGCTCTTCTTGGTTTCAAAAGTTTCCTTTTGAACCGCAAAGGCATTCCTTCCTGGTTCTTCAGGCAAGGGTGCATCCAAAACATACGACTTCTTCTCTTGCTTAAGAACTATTCTTAAGTTTCGAGACCAGTCTATGAAATTGGTGCCATTCAATTTGTCCTTTTCATGGACCAATCGCAATGAGAAATTGTTGTTTGAAGATGCCATTTTCAATCTACAATAAAATTTAGTAAGATTAAATGAGGTCTTATTTATGATCCCACAAACCGAATTAATATCCCTTTAAATAATTCGCGTTAGTGATTTAATGTGGGCCAAGATCCACTTTTCACAACAACTTATTAGTCAAGCTGAGCCTGTACACCTAATAAGTTAAGTTACTTAGGTAGGAAAACTCCAATCATGTCTCGCACATGACTCTTGGATCAAATGGGTTAACATCTTAAGATGTTATAGCACAACCCATTTATTAGTTGCCTAGGTCCGGGCATCCCTTTCCATGTTAAGTCCAACCTACATTCACAACCCATGCCTCACAAAGATAATCGGGTGCATCTAGGACTCCTAGTCTACGTGACCGATGATCGATGCCTTGACATGTTTCGAATTAGGAAGGCAACTTTGTGACTTACTATTTTAGGGATTCATTTTATTACGGCTTACATGGCATACGCTTTGTCATCCATACATAGCATTCATATATATATAATTGCATAAAGTAAAGCGTGACAAACATGGGCCCAAAAACCTACAACTAAGATTCTATACTATTACATAAGAATCTTCGAGTTGGGCTTCTCCACTCCGGTGGGCTTCGTCTTGATTTACAAAGTCTTCAAATATATTCTATTCTAAGAAATAAATGAAAAAATTTTACAATAAAAAATAATGGCTCGTAGGCCATATTTAATTACAAAACCCAGGGCCCATGAATGCACCATGCATATCCATTCATCACACCAAACTAGCAAATAAATATACATAACATTCATGGATAAAACAAAGTCCAATTTAATTTAATTTAGCCAAGCCCATTAATGGAAATTGTGTACTTAAACCTTTAAGAGATGACCCCGTGATGGGCCTGGGCCGAAGCCCAATGGACTAAATCCTCTTATTGAATAAGCTCTCTTAAAAGCCCAAAACACTAACTAGTTAGATTTGCGCTATAAATCAACTCTAGTATAATTTCCAATTTTGCCATTTTTAATTTTATGTCATACAACCCATAAACATTAAAAATGCATATAATATGTGCTAACATGAATTAAAAATATAAAATCATGAAAAACACATATATGGTACACGGCATTCATGCAAAAACAAACAAACAACAAAAACTAGTTGTTTAATGCTTATGTAATGCCATAAAATGCACAAACATTTAAATCAATTTTATGAGTCATTTAATAATCTAAATAAGTCCATAAATATTGATTTAATATTCTGTACAAATCTGATCTAAATGTATTTTTACCATTTTAATCAAAACAAAACAAACAATGTTGATTAAACATGTAACAAACACAAACTAGTCTTAGTTTTAAGTGATTTTAAAATTAATCAATTAAATTGTCATGGACCAGAATTAAAACCAAATTTAAAATATGTCCAGACATGATAATTAATCTTTAAATATCACTTACAAACATTCCAAAATCATTTTTACATTTAATTTTGAAAACTAGTTAAAATAGCAATTTACATGCCAACTAGCACGTAGTTTCATAATTAACATGTACCATCAGGTATAAATAATTAAATCCGACCATTACCAGCCCTAATAACATCTCAGGATAGTATATTAACATTTCATATTAATTATAATACCTATCTAATCAATTAAAATCGTTTTTTTACCAAAACAATGCAAAAAACTCAAAACATAAAATTTCAGATTTGCATGTTTTCATAATGACGATTTTTAATTAATTTTTTCATGCATCTAAAGCACTAAAATAAGCATGTTTAGGCTCTGATACCACTGATGGAATATGACATGGTATGAATGTGATGATGGCACAGCGGAAAAACAAAAATTTTTATCATACATACCATACAATTCCGTAGCAAGAAACGAAACATGCAATTTTAGGGTTGTATTACTTACAACTTATGATGCCTTTTGAAAATTGAATTTGATGATGCCCAGCAGCTAAGGTGACTTTATCCACCTTAGTTCTCGATCAACAATGCCAAGGAACAGCCTTCTATGCCACTCCCTCTATTCTCACACACACACTTGCACCGACGGCTTAAAATCGAGATTGCTAGCTCTCTTTTTTGGTATTGTGTAAAGGCAATGGTTTGAAGCTACAAAATTTGATTTTGTACTTCTCTTAGGTTGCTATTACTACCCAAGATCACAAGAGAATGAGGAACTATCCTTTCTCCTTTTGAAAATTGGCTAAAAGAAATTAATGAGAGAGAGAGAGAGTTCACGCAAAATACACAGAAGATTAGGGTTTTTTTCTGTGTTTTCACGCCAACTTCTCCTTGTGTATTTAGGGTTTTATTTCTTTTAATATATATGCTTATCCTTTGGCAAGTCTTTGATATGAATTCAACTGTCCTAAGATAATTAATTCAAACTCTATCACTTCCTAAAGATAAGTAATATATTTTGAATTAAACTTCTTTGAATTTAAAATTCAAATTTGAAATAAAACATAAGATATTTAAATAAATGAAATCACTTAACATAATTAAATGGCATGTGCCGAAATTCCTTGATTTCCATCTTGGAATTTCGGCCACTACATCCAATATTTAAATGATTTAATTTAATTTAAATTCTTTTAGGCTTTAATACTCAATTAACTTAATTAACACAAGATAATTAATTAATTGAAATTAAACCTTGTGGGCTGAATTTCTCTCTCTCATGGACCAAGGCCCAATAGCAATTTTATAACCCATTACATACATTAATTTGGCTTTAATTAAAAACCCAAATTAATGCCCAATACTTAATTTAAATATTTTAAGCCCAATGCTTTGTGTGCGATCCTATAGGTCCATTTAATGTTGGCAATGAATTAATAAATTAATTCAAAGGCTATATATATTCTCTAGTAAGATATTATAGCATTCCAAATTAAATGAAAATGCATATGGCATTTAGTGACCTAATGTAATTTTGCATAGTCCCTTACCCATAAATATCAGAATTAATATAAGGCATGGAACTAGTCATCCTTATATATATTAATTCCTTTCTTGATATTCCAGTGACACTGAACTCTCAGATAAATAATGATTACTCATTATTTCATCTCGGTATGGCCATACACTTCTCAGTTCACTGATCAAGTGGCCGATGATATTTTCTCTCTTATTGAGAGGGGTAATCCCTTCACTTCTCTCATGCTCTCTAACATGAATCAATGCATACCCAATCATACCCGTACTTGTCACTTTGTTACGAGCACGTTAGGTGTATGTCAAAGTACACAGTAATTCATAAAGAGTTTCATAGAGATTTCAGGTCTAAGAACTCCGATACAAAACTTGCATATGAGAAACACTTATGACTTGTACCATGTAGTGTTCTCATGAGCGGATCGTATCCAGATTCCATGTTCTTTAACATGTATCTATGATCTCTGATTGACACTCTTGTCCTAATGATCCGTAAGACAGAACTCATAATATCAGAGAGAGCATACTAGTCTTAATTCATTGTTATTCCCATAACAATGACTGACCAGGGATATTTAGAATGATGTCTCATTTGTTTCAAGGTCTTACAACCATGTGCCTCACACATGATAACTTAAATCGAAACAACACTCTTGGATAGTTTTATCAATTGAGATGCACAGGAATACAAAGGATAAAACAAATGCCTCATTTTATTAATTCAAAGTGCTTTATTACAATGCATTGGGGCTAGGGCTTACACGAACACTTCAAACCCTCCATCTTCAGGCCATCCATTAGGTAGGGACTTGTATTTTGAATTAAGAGCCTAATCTAGGAAGCTATATTAGATTTCCTCTTCATCTCCATTACTCAGTTCCTCGACCTTATGAGGTACTCATGAAAAGACTCATCATACTTTTGTTAAAGCAATTTGAGCTCTTTCAAAGTAATAGTAACACCCTATACCCAGTCTAATAGACAAATCGGATACGGATAATATAAATCAAACTATATTCTAAATACCACTTAATCTCCATAAATTATGCTTGAATCATCAACTTCTAAATTCTTTACTCTTAATTTTTCTAAAAATTTTGGCAGAATCTTCCCTAAGTATTAACAGCCTCCCATAGAAAAAGAAATAAAAGCACTTCTAATATTGTTTAATTATTTCATCACAACACCAAGCAAACTCCAACAAAAATATTCCCATCCTCAATAAATAATTAAGCTAGTCTATCTATCACTATATCATTATTTCAATACTAAAATATTTTGTTCTCAAAATGTTTATACAAGATATCATGACAAACCTGTACTGATAATACAATATTGACTCTCAAATAAACACTTATAAAATACACTTAAATCCTTTCAATATTAATTCCTATGTACATGCCAAATAACAAAATACATAAATAGCAAAATCAACTTGCTTTGTAACCGTGGTCACCTATAACTCCCGCTGTAGCAACTTAGGTAAATTCCTTCATTTGCATTGATGATACTGAATATCGAATCAACCTACGCACAAAAAAACCACATGCTAAGCTATATGCTTAGTGGTGACTACCAAATTTACTTCTTAAACATAATAGTTTAAATTATATTTACAATGTAATAAATAGATACATGCATTATATAAGGCTAAATATTTAGATAAAGGAAGTAGTTTTTGGGTCTATTATTTATTCCTTGTTGGAACCATTGTTGACCCCGTTTTGGTTTAGTATTTTGTTCCTTTATGGAACCATAGTTCGGCCCTTTGGGTCCATCGTTTGGTATCCATTGTTCCCATTATCCACCCTTTAAACTAGTACTTGGCAGGCTATTAAAAGTTTAAAAGACTCAATAATTTACTCGAAATGAAGATATATATATATATATCATTTGCTTCACCTATATAATGTGAAAATGATAATGGCCTACTCTATTGCTTGGTTTAAATTTCTTTTTGGCTAGAATGATTTCAATGAAATGCAGTTCTTTGCTATGTATTATATAACTAAGATTGCATGACATGTGAAGTATCGATGCCTAAATTAACTCTTATAGATGATGCATGATATATATACTCCCTTATGCTTTGATTGAACATTGAAGGCATATCATACATAATAAATGCGATGAAATGCTTACGATGAAAGTTGTACTATCAATTACTATGAGGTCTAGATGATTGTGAGAATAATATCCATGTTTAATATTGTAGATTCATTTGGTATAATAAGGGTGAGATCGTTTAATATTGTAGACTTATATGTTTTCCTTAAATTCAAAGGGGTGTAATGACTTTATGATATTTTTATTAGAGTTTATCCTTGGAGTTGGTTTCCCTACAAAGCTTTATAGCTTAGCAAGGGTTTGTTATCCGTGTAGGTATTGGTTAAGCTCTAGTGGATCGATAGCTGGTAGCTAGTCAGCCTTTGAAGAGAAGATTTGACTGAGTGCAATTGCTTGAAGATTCCATTATGTATTTTGGCATTATGTTAGGTCTTTTAATTATAAGTTTGTTTTAAGTTATTGTGGCATGTAATTATTATGGCCTATATTGTTTATTATTATCCATGCCTTATATTTGCTAGATTATGATGGTGATTGAAGTTTATGCATGGTTAGTGGATTAGGGTGTTATAATTAGTGGTATTAGAGCCTAGGTTTAGTCTTTTCTGGACAGTACGAAATTACGAATGGTTCTTGGAGGTAGAAATGATATTGGTCTAGACCAAATACCCGTACTAGATGTAATTGTCATTGAGACACAAATTTTGATGATTGCGAGGAATGATTAACTTACGATTGATGAATATTGGAGTACTAATAAGATGTTAGTTCAAAAAAAAGTGATATGACATCTAAGAAATTATCGATATCTCTCACTCCCTGATATTGGAAGTGCATAAAAGCCTTGATGATCTACGATTGAAGTATAGCATTAGTTGATTATAAGTATATCTAGATTGTTTACTAAGATGTTTGAGGAAAAAGTTTATATGATAGAAAGATAATTGAGTTCTGGCATTGTTGAGCATGCAAGATGTTGAGGCTAATAGGATGCTCTATATGCTCTATATGTATATATGATTGTCAGGATTTTCCTAATTAGCTTGGACAATTGAGCATGTTTCATTATATTAGGATGGTATAAGACATGTACAGTTTATGAGAATACCCATTGGTATTCTATTGCATCCATGAAGTCATTAACGCATTGCATAACATCCCATATCACATGAAAAGTATTGCATCGCATATTTGGCCCAGCTAAAAGGGGAAAACTGATAGGAAATGTAATGACCATAAGAGTATCTAAAAATCATAGGCGGATACTAATGATAGGTAGATGAGTTTGTTATGGTTATAATTGTTTGTAGATAAGATTGAGTTTAATAATTTATAGCATTAAAGATAAAGATGATGTCTTTGAATTTCAAGGACGAAATTCTTTTAAGGAGGAGAGAATTGTAAGGACCCAATCATGGCCTAACCAAATTATAGTAAAGTGATAAGAATTATGGTTAATTAAGGCAAATATTGAATTATTTTGCATTGTTAAGGTTAAGTCCCATTAGGGGTATTTTGATAATTTCAACATGTATGTAAATTGAGTATGGTTAAAATTAAGATAAAAGAGGGATATAGTTGAAGCAAGTAAGAATTTTGAGTGTTAGAGGTTAAGAAAAATAAGTTGATGGGGTTAAGTGTAATGAGGGTAAATTTGGAAATTCACATAATGAGATATTTCAATAGTTTTTTTGAAAAGGAAAGCAAGGGTTTTGAGAGGGGGGATCGGCATTTTGAGGGATAGCTCTCTCATTCTCTCTCTATCTCTCTCTCTCTCTCTCTGCTTGTTAAGGGTTGGAGAAAGGGAGCTAGGGTTTGTGAGTTAAGATTTAAGGTAATGTCTTCCCTTGAAAATCTCTTCTTCCTCTTCATTTCTTCATTTATGATTTTTGGTCCTGAGGGATTGTAAGATCATGTTATTGTTCTTGTGTATAAGGAGAGAGGAGAAGCAGATAGGTCAATACTAGGAGAAGGAAAAAAGAGGTAGATCTGTGGATTTTTAAAGGAGATGAAGCTTATATTGAGGTATGGGACTCTATATAAATGGTTACTTGATGATTTTCCTATGTTCTTGTATGTGTTCCCTTAGTTGAAGTGAAGGTTAAATTTTTGTGTTTAGATGAACAAAAAATGATTTAAATCTAAGTATTTGAGGTGAGTTTTGGGTTTCAAAATCATTTGAGCTGGAAATTGTGATTTTTAACCTAGACTGCCAAAATGCCTTACGTGGCCATATAGCCTATCCCTTCTTCCTCTGCATGGCCACGCATGCCTTTGTTTCCCCTTAGCTATCTTTTTAAGTGGCTGCATGATTTCCTTTGATTTTGCATGAGTGGCCACGTGATTTCCTTTGATTTTGTATGAGTGGCCGTGTAATTGCTTTGAGTGGCCATGTGATTTCCTTTGGATTTTCGTGCGTGGCCGTGTGTTTTCTTTGGTTCTTCGTGCATGGCCTTGTGATGGCTTGTTACAACTATTCCTATATCACATTTTTAATAAAATATAGAAATAAACGACAAGCAAAATAGAATTTTAACATAAGAAATAATACATGCATCCATGGAGGAAAGTAAACCTTAATACATTATCATGACATAGTAGACATCTCTAAATCATCGTGGAATCTCTAAAAGCATGCAAATTTAAATAAATAACACAAGAGCATGTATTATAACATCATTAAATAGCATTCATATTCATATAGTCATCAGAATGGACTAGAGAGAGCGAGAGAAAACCTAGAATATTACCCTCAAGATATTATTTTATGTAGGTTTTAGGAATGTTGATATTTGCTCTTATCCTTGGTTTTTCATGTCCAAGAAAACAAAGAGATCTTTATGTATCTTTTTTTATGAAAAGGTCTGCATTAAACTTTTAAAAGAGAAAAGAATCAATTTTTATTCTCTTCAAAAACTCTATGTTCTTTTCCAAAAAAAAATCCCTCAAAAATCCTAATTTTGGCCTTTTGTACCTGAAGGAGAGTTGGAGATTCACTCTAACTCCAACTATAACTCTTCAGGTATGCAAGACAAAATCCCCTTAAATCTGAAAATAGGTCCAATTTCTTCCTATCTTAGATTTTAAAAACTAAAAAATGTGAGAAATCAAGGAATAACCCCACAGACGGGCATCCATCAAAGACAGATAGCCATCCCTGATACGATTCCCTAAAATTACAAAAATACCCCTAATTTGACTTGAATTAGAGGGAAGTGGCCTATAGATGATTTTTTTTTTGCTTGATAAATAACCATCTGTTATGGGTAATGGCCAAATTCAAGGTTTTTGATGCTATTTTATTAAGAACCTCCAAAAATAATTAGAAAACCACAATGCTTATTTGAAAATGTGATAAAATAGAGGTCAGAGCTTCGAGTTTTGTGTTCTCTATCAGAAATTTACTGTTTCCTCATCATTGGGTAAGCCTGATCTAAGTTGCCTCAGGTCACATTATCCACACACTTATTTAGCCTTTTTTCTCACTCAATCACATATTTACCACTATTTATCAATTTATTTGCATTTTTCCTCTTTTACCCTTAGTCTTCATTTAATTTATTCATAATTACCCATTTACATATTTTTTCACTATTTATTATTAACTTATGATGGGTGTTTAGTAAGTGTACTAGATCGGCTAGTAATATAGAAAAATAAGATTGAGACCTTAAATATCGAACCCAAGGGAAACTTGTGTTAGTGTGAAAAATTTTTAGTTTTTAAAATGCAATTTATGTGTAAAAAAGAGAAAGGAAATCCCAAGATTGCAATGCTAAAGGTTTAAACAGAACTTTAAGTAACCAAAAGTAATAAAACTTAAAGCAAGCTAAGACTTAAGCAACTGGACTAAAACTTTAAACTAAAATGAGTAATCAAGATAGGTAAAAATCAATATTAAAGATAACTTTCAATAAAATACTATCCACTTTAACTTATATTGCCATGACTTAATTAAAAAAACACAAGTGATTATGAAGAAAATCAGATGAAAAAAATAAGATATCTTAAAGCAAAAACATCATTCTAAACATTAAACCTTTCTTATTAGGAATAATCCAACACTTAGCATAAAAATCTGATTTAAACCTCCTAGATGTATATTAAACTCTTTTTCAAGCAAATTTAACTTCCACCTATTCTTAGTTTTAACTCTTCTTAGTTTTAACTTAACTTAATTAACACATAATTATATCTAGCTAAGAAAATAATCACGCATCAACATAAGCAAACCAACCTAAGAACATACATATCAATGGTTAAGAAAAAATCTATTATTAATCAATACTCAAATGAATTAACAACTAAATTTTAGATAACCAAAGATAAGACTTTGCTAAAAACTAAGAAATAATCAAAACTAGTATTAATTTAAGCACAAACTAAGTCATAATAATATAGAGTTAAAAATTCAATTATCCTTTAGCAAAAGTAAAAAAAAAAACTACTCATGAATCATCTTTAAAACTGAAACAAAAGTAATAAGAAAATACAAGAACATAAATGGAAAGAATGTTCCTTGATAACTTTATAGAGAGAAACAAAGAAGACTTAATTCTCAAAAGAAAACTCAAAGTAAAAACTCTTCTCCCCCTCTAAACTTGTCTTGGACATGCTTTTATAGGCTCAAAAGAAGAAATTTTTCTACCTTATTACTTGTTAATCCGAGTTAGAATGGAATTTTTGTTAATTTGGAAGTCTTTTGTTAATAGAGTAGCAAAAAGACTTTAAAGCGTGGATTTTTGACTCGGGTGAGCACTTTTTTTACTCTCAACTTTTCATTGCATTGGTTTTTCTAAGTTTAAAAAATTCATTTTAAGTGTTCAAAAAGTAGAACTACCAAATATTTGTCTAATTGAGTGCTAAGCTAGCTCAAAATTTATTAAATAACATCTTTGTTTTAATGCTAGACAATAATTTAGATACTACACAATCTAAGTTCAAGTTAAATGAGTTTTATTTTTGAGAATAAGCTGGGATAAACTAAGATTAGTGCAAGATAAATGATAAAATGAACACATATTTCCTAGTTAAATTGACATAGAAAATGACTACTAACAAAATTTATTAAATCACTATTACTTAAAAAACAAACAAAGTTTAACAGTTAATCCTAAAGTTAACCTTAAAAGCAAAGCAATACTAAAAATAAATTTATAAGTGTTTTCACAAATAAATGGGAAACGTTAGATTCCACTTCCTAAATCTAAGAAAAATTGAGCTTAGAAAAGATCTACCCCCCTTTAATAACTTTACTATCCTTAGCAACTTCAATCGCTACAGTGATAATGGTGGTGGTGAAATTTCTTCCAAAAGCTGTGCACAAACTGCTGAAAATCTTACTTATTCTAATCCATGCCTTCATGTAAAATTTCTACCTTACCTTGCAAAATGTCCAAATGATCATTAACTCAATTAAGGAGATCTATTACCTGAGATGAATAAGGTTTTGCAGCTGACGGTGGCTCATCCATTCGGTGTTCATCTTCGTCTACTTGATTGATATCAACCTTAATATTATTCAACTATAAATATTCAACCTGCATTGTACAATGAGTATGAGGTTCAAACCATAGCACTTTCTTATGCTTCAACATATCATGGTCAATGTAGTAGAGAGATCTGTTAAGAGGTTTCCTTAAATCCTTGTGATTTCCTGCCTCGGCTAGGATGGTGGCAATCCACCCAATAAATATTTCCTTAATCTTAGGGGGTTTCTCTTGCAATTCATTAATCTTGTCTATTATATATGTTACACCATTAATTGCAACTCCTTCAATCATACATTGTAGTAGCATCACTTCCTTATAATTTACCGCATTAAGTCCTCCAAGACAATTAAAAATGGAGATAGATAAAAATCGATGTATAATACGAAGGCATGATCCTTTAATGAATGTGATTTAATCTTGCTTCCCTTCCATGGTATTAGATCGAGAGGGTCTTTTTGTTTAGTAGTTTTAGGAAATTCCCCCAAACCAACCTTTGGAAAACTTAAATGTTCCAAAAAAACAAGAAAACTCCTTATATACCTCGTTTTCCCTAACTTGAATTTCACAGTTCATATATCATCCTTACCCTTGAAACAACACTCAATTAAACATAAGAAATCTCTTACAAGCCCTGGATAAACTTTTAGCTAATTTTTCATAAAATCATCTCATCCTATGTTTGTAAGTAATGTGTTAATTTCACTCCATAAATCTTTGTCAGCTATATCCAGGTAGATGATAATCAAGTATACGGCTTAACATACATGCAATCACTAAAAAACTCATACAAAAACATTTTGCCCTGTCCACATTTTTTAAAGTGCGTCTTTTAGAAGAACTTGAAGCTTCATCATGCTTAGCTTTTTTTGGAGCCGCTACATAAGATGAGATAGCAATAAATGAGTGCACAAGTTAGACAATTAAAATATTCTACTAAGATGAACATGTAGAGGAAACTTAATTCTTTAAAAAAAATGGTTAATGCATATGTATATGCTATGCTAAAGTGGATGAGTAGTGATGCAAGAGTCAATGTGACATTGAACATAATGTCAGATGATCACCAAGTAGCATTAGGCAAAGTTATTAAATGTACCAAAAATCAATGACTCATTATTGCCATCTAAGAGAATATAGTCACATTATCATCATAGTCAACACATATAATAGATGTGTCAAAAAGAATAAATGGCAATTGAAAATAACTAAGTGAAAGATAATAATAAGTATGGCATAAGCTAAAAAAAATTCAAGGTAAAAAGTTAACATTATTCACTTAGGTATTTCATCGAATAGTTTGTGAGCATACCTTTCCAAAGTAAAATTAAGTCCACTTGGAACTTTAAATTCAACCAAAATTGATACAACTCAACAATCACATACATTCAATAAGCTTAATTAAAAAAATGTAAAAATAATAATTATTTGAGTTAAGAGAAAGTGAAAAGTCACCCCAAATATGTAAGAGCAAAACTTGAATTTCAAGAAAATTTCTTACTATATAAGTTGAAGTAAAATAAATAAATAAATGAAGGAATTATACTTACTTGCTTAGGAATAACACAAAAAATGATAGCAAATGAAATTGTACACTTAGGTACTCAAGAGAGTTAAAAATGATTTTGGGAGAGTGACATAGTATGCGAAGTGAAGTATTGCTAGAGTGAAGTGAGTGTGTGAGTTGAGGGCAGGTTTATAAAGTAGGAGCTTAGGGAGCTTGACAACTGCTTGGGAGAGCAAAGGGGAGATGTGGCAGGCAGAAGCCACGTGCACAGAATAGCAGGTACGATGCTTAGAGGAGCGAAAAGGAAGGTACATGCAGGTGAGGTGCACACTAGATAGAGCGGGTGCAAGGCATAGGTGAATAGGTGTGATGCTCGAGGAAGTGGATGAAATGGCCAAACAATTAGCCTTATGAGGGCATGGGAGAGCACAATCACATTCAAAGGAGAACACTTACACTCGGGGAGAGCACTAATTACACTCAGCTGAGTGGTTTTAATCGTGTAACACCAAAAGTTATGCTTTCATTACTTGAAAAGCATAAAACTTCATATACTCATCCTTAATTAAACTTAATAAGCATTCCCAATTAATTAATTATTTTACTAAGCTCATAATATACATTCACTTAAATTAATTATTTCTTAGTCAAAATCATGCCATAATTCTATCAAACCAAATTTTTGAAACATGCAACGTAGCTATAGCATAAAATAGATTAAACCATACAACCTACACACCACTGAAGTCTTTTCTCTACACCAAGTCCTCTAATATTCCTTTAAAGCTCTAATGAAATTAGGTAATATGCACACATATCCCCCAATTTGCTCAAGTTATCTAAATTTTTTCCCTTAATACATAAAACTAAAAACTTACTCAAATTAAAATAAGCATTAAAATAATTAAAACACTATAAAAAACATAACAACCAGGAAGAACAAAATGTGAAACCATTCACAAAATAATTTAAAGAGTTGAAGAGTGAAAAAGATTAGTTCCGAGATTAGAAAGTCCTCAGCTAGACTTGTAGAACCCTATTTACTCTTGAAATACCATTGTTGCCTCTGCAACTTCTACTTGTCCGACATGATATGGCTTCAATCAATGCCTATTGATCTTATATTCTCACCCATCCTTTAGACTCTTAATGGTGATTACTCTAAATTCAATACTTGAGATCACTTGATATGGTCCAAGCCATCCAGGTTTTAGTTTTATTGGTAATAACGTTAAGCAGTCGTTGTATAGTAAAATTAGCATTTTGAGAATAAATTCCTTTTGCTTGTGTCTCTTATCATGCCAACAATTTATTTTTTTCCTTGTACAAGGCTACATTATCATAAGACCATTGTCGAATTTCATCAGGTTCATTGAGTTGCAAATTCTTTTTTTCCCTTGCACTTATTAAATCAAAGTTAACTAATCTTATAGCCCAATATGCTTTATGTTCTAATTCGTGTGTGTGTGTGTGTGTGTGTGTGTGTGTGTTACATATACATATACATATACATATATACACACACGTACACACACACAAACACACACACACACACACACACACACACATATATATATACACACATACACACACACACACACACATATATATAATGTATGTATATTACATATACATATATATGTATATAAATTGAACGGTCCTTTAGATAAGGATGCCTAAGATCTAAAGGGATTAAAATATAAGATCTATCTAAAAAATGTTAAAATTAAAAAGGTACATGCCAAAAAATTGTGATAACAAAGTTATCCTTTGAAAATCAGTAGCCTGTAGGTCTATTTTGTGATCGATATACTTTGATGCAACACAGATAATATGCAAATAAAATTTTTGATGACGAGATCAGCATAAACCGCAGATGCAGAGTTTACTTAAAGGATGCAGCAACACTTAAACACAAGATATGAAAATATGATATTTATAAATGAATAAAATGCAAAAGAAAGTAAAGCTCAACATATGAGAATACTTACGTTTTGAAAAGAGAAAATAAAATTTAAATATACAATTTTGTGATTTTAGAGATACAATCAAAACTTAAGATTACAAGGTATGCTTAACACATGAGCTTCCTAGTTGATCTAAGCTTGAGAGGGGAGACTATGGAAATTCCTAAAAAGCGACTCTACCTTTGAATGGGAATGAAGAATCTTTTTATAGAGGGATTCCCCATTTGTTGTGCCTAAATTAGTGGGAGCTTGAACCCACTACAGTCGGATAAGTTATCCTTGAATAAACTTTTTAACCCACTTTGTAGTCGATGAAGACTTTGCATATGGGGAGTAGATATCTGTCAAATAAAAAATTCTAATCATTTTCCTATTTGACTAACTTTTTCTTTTGCTTTTTACTTTTTTTTACTGCCTATTAAGGTTTTGGACCATGCCTTTTTAAAAAAGATGGATTTTAAAAATAAGTCCATGTTTAAAAGTCTACTATGGTAGAGGAAAAATACCAAAGATATCATCTTCATTATCATCTCTTAAGTCAATGTTGGGCTTGAAGCTTGAAGATGGTTTGGCCATTGTAGAGGATTTTTAAGATGAGGCTTCACTCTAAAGGAGTTGGGCCACAATCTGAAAGTATTCCTCTTTTGTTTTTGTTACTGCCAGTTAGGTTTGAGTGAAGGATTTTTGGGCCAAGAACTATGAAACTTCTGGGCCTTATTTTGTAATTCCTTGCACTCGAGCCATTACATAACACCATGAAATCTCCTAACCAAGATTGTTTGGGCTTCCTTTTATTGATATTCTAAATGCCATGTTGTTATCCATGGTGGATATAATTTTATTACAAAGGGCATTAAGGGATGGAATTGTCATTCTCTATTTGTCGGTTTATAGATAGTTTTAAAAAGCTAGTAGCATTCTTGAATTGAAGGTTTGGGATTTTAAGAGAAGCTCCATAAAATTTCCACCAAACCAAAAAGAAATTTTTGAAGAGTCAATTTTTAGAAAGAAAAATAGCCAAGTATGGCTAAACTTTTGGTTTTGAAGTAGGAAAAAATTGTACCAGGCTTATTGATAGTCCCATTAAGTGAATGTCTTATAATGTTTTAGGGTTGTTTTGAAGTTGATGGGGAAGAGTTTTGGTGTATGGAGTGCTAATCCCCATTCAAGTGGAGAAAGGGTTTTATGGATTTTAACTGTGGAGTAAAGGATTAAGGTCTAGAACCTATTGATCCCAAAATTACCATATAATAAGGTAGGGGTTTTATCAAATCCTAAGGTTTAAAAAACTAGCCTTTTGAGAAAACTTAAGAAATGGCCTGTTGAGGATTTTGGAAATGATTTGAGATAAAATTTTATTGCAAGATGTTTTTTACAACATTTTTGAAGAGTTTCGAGAAAGGATTTTTTAAGTAGAAGATTCTCATTTCTCTGCTTTTGTAATAGAGTTTAGGGATTTACCTATAAAGGCTTCTTTCTCAATAATTTTTTCTTTTAAAGCTTTAATTTCTAAAAAAGCCTTAAGTGATTGAAGCCTCTTCTCTTTTTGGGGTTTTAGGGCTTCTTCATCATCTAGGGCCTATTGGAACTAATATTTTAATTCTGGTTCCTTTTAAATAGCCTGGATCTATTCTTGGATCATTTTGGATTGTTGTTTGGTTTTTTCTTCCTCTTTCTCGACTGCTTGGGCCTAAGATTTTATAGGAACAGCAGTAGAGACTGTCGATTTTAATTTTATCTCTTTTGGGTCTAGTTGGACCTCTTTGTCTTTTCCTTTTTTTGATTTTCTTGTTTTGAGGGTTCACTTAGGACCTGCTTTGAACGAAATCTCTGGTTAGAAAATCTGGAATTGAGTTTTTATCTCCTCTAATAAATTCGATTTCAAAATCGAAAACATTAAGGATGGCTTGCCATATAGCAAAAATTTGTTTTGATGCAATATTTTGTACATATTTTTGTAAAATTTCTTTTGCTAATTTGCAATCAATATGAAGTAAAAACTTTTAATTGAGTAAATCACTTTGAAATTTTTGAATGCACATAACAACCGAAAGAATTTATTTTTTAAAGGTTTTATAATTCTTTTGACTGTCATTCCAATGTGAAGATGTGAATTGAACAATGCATTCGCTATCATTGACCCTTTATTTTAATATTCCCCTATATCCTATATCTGAAGCGTCTGCTTTGACAATTTTAAATGCTGAAGGATCAACAAGATGCAAACATAGGATTTTCTTGACTTGTTTTTTGATTTGTTGAACGACCTTAGTGTGTTCATTAGACCAAGGCACTGGATTTTTCTTTAACTTTCATGCAAGGGTTTTGTAAGAAGGTTAATGTTTGGACTGAAATTGAAAACATAAATTAAACTTCTTAAAAATTTTTTTAGTTAGGTTATATCCAAAATTTTATCAGAAAATTTATCTGCAAAATTTAAAGATCTTTCAATTGGAGTAATTATTCCTTGGAAAATATAATTACCTAAGAAAAATTTTTTTTTTGGAAAAGATAGATTTTTTATTTAAAAACTAGTAATCCATTTCTTCTTGCTATCATAAAGAAAGTTTTTAGATCTTTGAAATGTTGTCGCAAAGAGTTTGAAAAGACTATAATGCCATCTATGTATATAATGTATAATTTCGAATAAGGAGCGAAAATATCATTCATTATTCTTTGCAATTCACAGGGAGCATTTTTTAACCCAAATGGCATTACTATCCATTCATTCTGACTGAAAGGAACAGTGAAAGCCATTTTATAACGATTTTTTGGTTCAATTTGTATTTTTCAAAATCCTAATTTTAAATTAAATTTTCAAAAGACTAAGGCAGAATGCAAACCTTGTAAAAGCTCTTTTTTATTTGGAATCGAATATCGAATCTATTTTAAGGCTTTATTAATAGGCTTGTAATTAATTACAAGCCTTGGTATACCTCTTTCTATTTTTGAATTTTTGCTGACATAGAAAGCTACACAACTCCAAGGAGATCTGCATTTTACTATTAACCCTTTTGAAATTAAATCTCGAATCTCTTTTTTGAATTTTATTTTACAATGATTCTTGAGTTCTGATTCATTTGTATTGGTATGGCTTTTGTTGGGATTAATTTTTCTGAGAAATCATTTTCATGTGGTAAATAAACCATATGTTGTTTTCTCTGCCAAAAAGCATTTGGTCAATCCGAACAAATTTCTTTTTCAATTAAATTTTTTAAATCCCGAATTTTTTTATTTTACAAATTCAGTTTCTGAATTCTTTTGTATCCTGAAGAATGATAAATCTTATTTGAGAAAATTAAGGTGTTTTTGTTTTCCTTGAATTATAAGATTTAATTCATATTTGTAAACAGAACAGGCTTTTAAAAGATTTAAATTTTTGATCCTCAGTTTTTCAATAAAAGGGAAAACAATTTTATTTCCTTCATATTTAAAAGAAATACTATCATAATTAACAAAATGGGGAGTTATCATGTTGATAAATTGTGTCCCTAAAATGAATCTATGATTTAAATTTTCTAACAAAATGAAAGGAGTTTTAATTGAAACATTTCCATTTTTTATGGTAGCTTTAGTTTTGCTTTTGATGATCATTTTTTAATTATTTGTGGCATAAAGTTTTTCATTAGTTTCTTGAGAAAATATTTTTGGAATAATGCCATGTTTTAAACATTTTAAATCTACGCCAGTATCAAAAAGAGCAACTATTTCAATCTAAAAATTATCTGAGAAAACAAGTGTTATTCTGATCAGATATTTTCTATCGGTAACTATTCGTAACACAAATAAGAAATCTTCTGGAATTGTTTCCATGTTTTCAATTTTTTTCTTTTATTTTCAAAATCATCTTCTACTTCAAAAGACTATTCTTTAGTTTCATTGTGTTTGGTAAATTTTGAAACTAATTACTGAAGAAGATTATAATCAGATTGTTATTTTTGTTTGAGAATTTTTAACTTTTGTTTTACTATTCTAATTTCTTCTTGAAGTGACTGGATAGTAACATGGGGTTTTTCTTTGATTGTGGTCCTAGGATTTTTGTTAAATCATAGGGGTTTATTTTGACCAAAGGTGTTGTGGAAGATGAAAGAGATTTATGTGTTTTATTTTCAAAGGATTTTAAGAGTCTTTCTATAATATCCTTTTGGATTTTTTTTTATCTTCTACTTGTTTTACAATATCAAGCATTAATTCTTGATCTTTTGTCAAAACATTAACGAATTTTTGTGATTCTAAATCTTCTGCAGAATCATTCCCTAATGAACTAAAGGTTGCCAGATCATCAATTTGTATAGAATTATCTTTCTAATAAATCTATTTTAGTTTCTTCTTCTAAAGTTTCAATTAGTATGAATGAATTTTTTTGTATTATTTCATCATCCAATTGTAATTCATGACATTTTTTACTTAACCTACAATATCTTGAAATATATCTGGGTTGGTTGCATTTACAATAAACAATCTATTTTTTGTCATATTTCTTGAAAGACTTTTTAACTGGATTTTATTTCCTATAGGTTTTTCTGGGTCTAAATTTCCTATAGAAATTTTCTTTGTTTGGATTTGGAAAAAAAATTACGAGATTTTTTGTGTGGTTTAGAATAAGATCCTTCACAATCTTTTGTTTGGTTTTCTGTAGGAATTTCAAACTATTTACAAAACGATCCTAATTGTTATCTTGTTTCCTTCATTTCTAATTTTAGATGTTTTTGAAGTTTTAAATCTTAACAAATTTTAAAACCTTCCTTTTGTGTGAAACTAATCAATTCTCCATAAGTCAATTGATTATATGGTATTTGATTAATTCCAAAAACTTCTTTGATTTTATTTCTAACCTTTTCTCCTAAGAGTGTTGGTAAGCCTGCTAAGAATTTTTATTTCCAAAAAGGTTGGTTGGAGTCTTCTCTAAGCATTACCCTATTTAGAAATGTACTTTTGTAATTTTGGAATTTAGAAAGCTTTTTACACTTAAGGTTTGAAAGCAATTTTGCATTTTTATCTTTTAAATGAGATGGGTCACCTATGAAGTGTAAACTAATCATGTAGATTAAGGTTGTCACTGCATCAGGTATTAGATTTCCTATCTCATCGAGGATGGGAGTTCCTTCCTCTATGGTTTAAATGGCTCCTAGAATTTCTAATTGTTGTTGTTGTGTAAGATGGAAATCCCACCAGCCTTTTAATTGTCCTGAAAAACCTGTTATTAAAAGTTTAGCTATGGCTCTATCAGAGGTATTGGTTTGGGTTTTGTATGCTTGGAAGCCATAGTCATCTATTGTAGAAGACTAAGGATGTTATACTTAGACATACTGTAACACCCTAATCCAGCAAACATGCAGAATCATCAATACCAATACAAACCTAGTAAAGATCAGGTAGAAATAATAATAATATAGGTCTTAATTACTGCCACATTATAATCAAATAAAACTCCGAAATAAAGAGACATAATATAAAGGGCCTTCAATACATTATGAAAACCTCCAGGATAATAGCAACCAACAGATAGTCTCTTCAATAGGTTGAGAGACTGTAACTATTGATCCAAAGTAGAGCTTATCCCAAGACCTACACAGATAAATAAACCTGTGCTAAGCTATAAAGCTTAGTGGGGAAACAAAACTCTATGGACAATCTTTTACAGAAAAACATCAATTTAGTACAACTTTCACAATTAAGGAAAAACATATGAGTCTGCAATATTAATCATTTACAACGAACATTCTGGAGGAGTCTTCGACCTTAACAATAAGTATTATTCTTACATTTATCTAGAGCATTACATGAAATCGTCTAGTTCCTAAAGACTTTTCAATTCACTCATTTTTTTTATTATCAAATCTCTTCCTTGCTAAACTAGCATAGTTCATGCACCTCATAATCCTTTTATTCATGAATCTAGACATCGTGATTATTAATAGTATAACTTCAATCATATGCATTTAATCAAATTGGTTACATAAAATATGCATTCAAGGTTTAATCAAAACATAAAGGAGTGCATATGTCATGTAACATCTATAAAATCTACCGCTAGGCATAATTACTTCACATATATCATTCAATCTTAAATATAGAATACACTTAGAATTTTACAATCCTATTCATAATCATGTATTCCTTAATGTTGTCTTAGCATTGCAACTAAATGTCAAATAACATCATGTTATGTCATACACTGTCCTTTGGCTTATGTCAAAGTTATTGGTATGCACATTTATGTGTAAACATTTATACGTATTGATTAACGAGTTTTACATGTAATTACAGATAACAACATTACATATCATGATTACCTAAGAAAGTCCAATTATCACATGCATTCGTTTCATAAATTTCAAACCATATGAAACTCATGGTGTATGCTATAGCCCGTACAGCTGCTAGTACAATATTGTACACTTTGGGGCCTATCTATTCACCCTGGAACCCATTGGTGGAACAAACTCACATCAGCAGTCACATGGGAACCTTAACCCCTTATGGTTCTTATGAGATATCACAATTATATAGTATTGAACATAGAATTTCATTTCATTGAAATAATTTATAACCAAAAGGAATTTAAGAGAAAACAATTTAATAGGCCATTCATCATGATTACATTACATAAGAGAAGCAATCGATACATGCATTTCCTCATTTCGTGTACATTTCTTAATTTCTTAATCTTTAATAGACTACCTAAGTACTAGTTCAAAAGGGGGACAACATGAGCAATGGATACAAAAAGGTATCAAACAATGGATATCCGAAGATATCAAATGATGGATATTGGAAGATATCAAATGATGGACCTAAAAGGGCTAAGCTATGGTTCAATTAAAGGAACAAATAATGGACCCAAACAGGGTCAACTATGATAGTTGTGACTGTATCCCTCTAGGCATGCCTATCTAATCCATAATTGAACTAAATCCCATAGGCTTAACTATTTTTAAGAACATCTTTGATTCAACATATTCTTCTTTACTTAGTTCAACATTTTGCTTAGAGCCACAATTCATATAAGAATGCAATTATTCTTATCATAGATAAGTATCGAGTTTTAGGCTCCACTATGGATGGATGCCTGTCATATGATCACATAGTTGCATCAACATTCATTTATCCATATCATAGTAGTTGTATGATTATGCAAACAATAATAAAGTATAATCTTTCGTTGATCTATCTTGTCATACTTAACAATATGAAAGTGTAGTTCTTGCTACTAAAAGTCTTCATAGGGTTATATATATATATATATATATATATATATATATATATATATATTTATATTTATATAAATGCGACTTGAATCACAACAACACATGCTTTTGTTATACTTGTTCACATACTGAGTCAGACTACTTATCATAACATAGTTATATTAAGATAAAACATTGAACTTACATAACTAATTGGTAGTTCTCAATGACGTACCTTGTTGCTGTGTCTGGTGAGTAGCCTCTTTATAGCATCATAGTTATTCACATCAATACATAATCACTTTAAAGAACACTTAAGCATTTATGATCAATATAACAAGATAAATAAGTTATTTTCATCTTAAGGCCCATACTTATTCCTATTTAACCCCTTAGTTCACTTTTATTGTCTATTAGATCATAGAAAACAAGTTATATACCATATCATGATCATATATGCATCAATCATCTTACTTGTACTTTGCATCTTATAACATTTTATACCCAGGTAAGTTTATGTATGATTAATCCCTTCCATATGCCGGCACACTACTTGCGGGCATGCCTTTATAGTGAGGCTAATCACTAGTTTCTATTATAACTTAAAGCATACCCAAACTTCTATAGGTTCACAACCCAGCATAAACATGTAATGTCCCATCTTTTTTAACTTTGACATGCAACATTGCAGCTATCTTTTTATTGTTACTAGGCCATCCCATTGTATTTTCATGCCATTGTAAAGACACATCAGTGCGTATTATTTGGGCAAAAAAATTTACTTTGATAGGTTATATACATTATATTAACTTTATATGACACATTAAATAACATATAATTGTCAGGTTACTATGTTGCCTCTTACTTTCTTTAGTTATGTGCCTAATATGAACCAAAACACATTCTAGCAAAACAATTCATATTAGCATTGCCATATGCAAGTCACTCTAAATCAGCTTTCAAGCGAAACCCATACCTTAACTTAGTAGGTTTTATTACTCTAAAACTCTGTCTGTATATATATGTGCATACATAAGGATTCTCCAATTAAGTAACCATGCCATTTACAACATATTGATGTCTTAGGTGACTCCTAGATTAATTCAAGCTACTCCCTCTTATAATATCATTCAAGTCATTCAAATTCCAATAATATCTCATCCTATAGTCATACCTTTCTAACTGTATCTTTTTAAACTTTAACATTGGAAAGACTTCACAACCCTATTACATCATCAGAGATAGCATGCTAACCACCACTTTAATATATAATCATCATCAACATTACTCATTGCTAGTTTAATCCACCCCAATAGCTCTCTTCATAAGTTTATAGGCTATACAACACTGTGTTCATGATTTATGAGTGGTTTATTGATATGGTGAATGAGTACCGATGAGTGGAGGGAGTACAAATAGCTATACACTGAGAGAGAAAAGGCCATGCTTGGCCATACATTGCAAGAACAACAAGGGCACTTGGATGTGCAAGGAAAAGGTAAAAGCCATGAGTGGCCATGCAAAGAAATAAAAGGCCATGCACGGCCATACAGGGAAATACCAAGGGATGTGTATGGCCATGTAGGGGAAAATCAAAGGGGATGTGCGGCCATGCAAGGGATAATCAAAAGGAAATGTGTGGCCATTCACTAGGAAATCAAAGGGGACACGCGGCCTTTCATAAGGAAATCAAAGGGGATGCACGGCTGTTCACTGGGAAATCAAAGCGCCTGACCAGCCGTAAAAGTAAAGAGAGCTATGCACGATCGTGGAAGGGAAAAAGAAGTACCATGCACGGCCGTGCACTGGATCTCTACAAACATGATTCAAAAAAACCAGATTATGCAAGTCAAGAACTTAAATCCCAGATCTCAACCTAACAACTTGCAGTAGTGCTCATTAAACCTTTAAATAATTCCAAACTCATCTAAATTGCTAAATTAGCCTTCAACCTCATCAAATAGGACACACAAACAAACAAGAAGAGAGGAAACTTCCCGTAAAAAACTTATGTAAACAGTATAGTAAACCTAATTCTCATACCTATTATTGAAGCTTCATCTCCTTAAGCTCATAGTTCTTATTTCTTCCTTCCTTACTCTTGATCTGAATCACAAACCTTAAACTTTACCTTCTTCGATCCTCAATCTGAACCAGAGGAAGAGAGAGAGAGATTCATTTCCTTTCTATGCCTTATATCATATATCCTCATCTAGGAAGACTTAAATGAGAGAGTGGGTTAAATATCTCACCAAGGAAATTTCAAAATTACCCTTAAACACTTTAACCCCTAATAACTTATTTTTCTTACCTTTTAACCCAAAACTTATAATTTAATTCAATTGCATCCTTCCTTATAATTTTACTAGACTCCATTATATAGGTGCACAATTACTAAAATACCCCTCATGGGATTTAACTTTAATAATGCAAAATAATATAATTTTGCCTTATTTAACCATAATCCTCATTTATTTACTATAATTCGATTAGGGTCAGGATTGGGGCCTCACAAATCTCTCCCCCTTAATAAGAATTTCATCCTCAAAATTCAAACCTGTAATCTTTATCTTTATTGCTAGAAAACTTCCAAGCTCTGCTTTAGCTATAAGCAACTATAACCATAAGTATTCTATAACCATAACAAACTCATCCATCTATAACATTAGTACCTATCTTTGATCTCTAGATACTCCTTTGCTCGTTATACTTTCTATCAGCTTTCCCTTTCAGCTGGGCCAGAATATGATGTGGTGTTATTCATATGTTATGAGATGATATGGGATGTTATGCAATACGTCAATGATTTCATGTATGCAAATGAATAACAATGCATATTTTCATATATTGTACATGTTTTACCCCATTCCAATACAATGAAATATGTTTAATTGCCCATGCTGATTAGGAAAAATATTCTAACAAATATATAGAGCATCTTAATAACCTCAACATCTCAAATCATCATCAATGCCAAAAATCAATTCTCTTATGACTATATAAACTTTTTCCTCAAACACCTTAATAAACAATATAGATGTACTTATAATTAGAATTATGTTGTACTTCAATCATAGAACATTAAGGCATTTAAGCACTTCCAATATCAGGAGGTGAGAGATACTAGCAATTCCTTTAATATAACCTCACAATCTCTAAACCAAAATCTTACTAGTGCTCCAATAAAAATATCAATCATAAGTCAATCATCTCTCGCAATCATTAAAAATCTGTATCCCAATAAGAATAACATAGAATATAGCTATTTACTCTAGGCTAAATCATCTAAACTTTCAAGAACAAATTCTTAATTTCTCATTGCCTAGAAAAGACTAAACCAGGGTGCTCTGATACCACTAAATGTAACACCCTAATTCACCAGACATGTAAAATCATCAATAACAACATGAACCTAGTAAAGATCAGGCAGAAATAATAATAATAATAATAATAATAATAATAATAATACAAGCCTTAATTACATGCCATATTATAATCAAATAAAACTCTAAAATAAGGAGACACGCCATAAAAGGCCTTCAATACATTATGAAAACCTCTAGAATAATAACAACCTACAGATCTTCTCTTTAATGGGTCGAGACACTACAACTATTGATCCAAAGTGGAGCTTATCTTGAGACATGTAGGGATAAACAAACCCATGCTAAGCTATAAAGTATAGTGGTGAAATAAAACTCTATGGACAATCTCTTACAAAATGTCATCAATTTAATGCAACCTTCACAATTAAGGAAAAACTTACGATTGTGCAATATTAATCATTTATAATGAACATTTCAGATGAGTATTCGACCTTAACAATAAGTAATATTCTTACATTTTTCTAAAGCATTACGTGAACTCGTCTAGTTCCTGAAGACATTCACTTATTTTTTTTATCAATATCAAATCTCTTCCTTGCTAAACTAGCATAGTTCATGCACCTCATAATTTGATGCCTTGTAAAATGTCTACTTTTTAATATATATTTTCTTATGTTTAAGTAGCTTAAGTATGTAATATTATGTGTATTTTATGTTCAATTTATGTGTTTATGTGTGTTTTTAGGTTAAAGATGGTGAAGTGTGAAGAAGAATGAAGAGCTGGTGAAGAATGAAGAAATGGTGATCGGATCACGAGTCGTGAAGTGGATCACGGCTCGAATAAGAATTCACAAGATGGATTGGAAATTCACGAGTGAGGTAGAGGAGGAACATTCATTACTCGGCATCTTGTTCATGAGTTGTGATATGGATCACGACTCAGGAAGAAAGCTCACGAGTCCAGAAGATTAGGTGGAGTTCACGACTCGTGAAGGTGTTAACGAGTCGAACAAGCATTCACGAGAGAGGTTAATTGTTCGCGAGTGGAACAATATGTGAAGGATCACGACTCGTGAAGGCATTTACGAGTCGATCATGGCAACTGTTCTCAAGCGACATTATTTTTCAGCATATATTTTCTCAACCAACCATCATGACCTTTTATGGCAACTTTTCACATTGACAACCATTATGAAGAGACATGTTTATAGAGTTTTCCCTCTATAAATATGGATGACAAGAAAAGAAAAAGGGGAATCAATCAATGTTTAGTTCTTAGAAATATAGTTATTATTTTGGATAAACATTTTTACTTAGTTTTTTTTAGTAGAAGATTACAAAGGGAAAAGCCAAAGGAACATGAGATGGGTTTCTTTCTCTTGTTTGTCTTTAATTCAATTATATACTTTGGCTAGTTTCCTTTGTACATTATAACTATGCACTAGTATTTGTTTAAGACATGTTTATTATTCTTATTATGAATGAATTATGATTGATAATGGTGAATTATATGATGTTTTTAGTATGTTTTTATATGTTTGATTGAGTTAATTTTGTGTTAATTAGGTTTAATTTGAGTTTAATTTGTTAGTTTTGTGTTTTTAGAGTTAATTCTGTGTTTTGCATGATTTTCAGGGCTAAAATGATGAAAAAGGGCTTAAAGTGTGAAAAGTGCAAAGTTTTGGGCCAAAAGCGTAAATATTAGAAGTTTAAGCGAGAAAACTAGCTCTTAGTCCAGAGGATGGAGCCGTGGCCACGTAAAGATATTGAAGGAATTTACACGTGACCACGTGTAAGAGTAAAGTGAAGGGTAACGTGGCCATGTGAAGTAGAAATGTAGGAATAAGAGAAAAAGGACGTGACCACGTGAAGAAACAAAGGAGAAAATAAGCCATACACGTGACCACGTGTGAGGGAGTGTACATTCCACACGTGGCCACGTGTGAGGAAGGAAAGGAACACGTGACCACGTGTTCCTCAATGCAAAAGGATGCGTGGCCACGTGATTTTACTCTCCCATTGCGCGAAGGATTCGTCAGACTTCCTATTTTGAGCAGACTTCCTTTCCTATTCGGATTCTGCAAATTTTGGAAGAAATCTACCACATTTTTGCCTATAAATAAAGCCCCAAAACACAGAAGAAAGAGATAGAGATCAGATCCTTAGTTTAGCTTTGTTTTTCTTAAAGTTTTTCTTTTACGTTCTTAGTTTTCAAGTTTTTATTCAAGCTTTTGTTTTTAGTTTTAACCATGTCTTTTGAGTAGTTTTCTTTAACGTTTGCTAAAGGATACTTGAATCCTTGACTTGTATTGTTATGACTTTATTTTGCGCTTAATTTCAATATCGGTTGATTATTTCTTGGTTTTAAGCATATTCTTATCCTTGATTGAGTTGAGATTGATTGTTGGTTTATTGAATAAATAACTAAAAATTGGTTTTGACATAGTTAATGATTTGCATGTTCTTGGATTAACTCTTTAATGTTTATGCATGATTATTATCCGAAATATGAGATGATTATGTATGAATTTTATTGGTTAATACTAAGAGAGGAAGAATCAAGAATGAATTGGAATTGAATCACTTGAGAAAGGCTTCAATGAATATTTAGGAAGTTAAAACTAGATTTGCATGCTAAGTATTAGATTTGTCTATGAGTTTAATACTAAGAATGATAGACTTGAATAAAGATATCTGGCTTTATTACTAGTTTTTCCATAATCACTGGTATTATTCTTTGAATTTAAGTCATTACAATGAAAGTTAAGGTGGATAGTTTCCTTAGCAAAAGAATCTCAGTTATTGTTTTGTTTTTAATTCATGTTTTACCTTTTATTTTGTTTAATTGTTTATTTTGTTTAATTTTTGCTTTCAAATCAAAAAACATTTGGGAAACAATCTCAGGTTGATTTAATTCATACATAGATATTATCCTTAGCAATCCATGTTCCCTTGGGTACGATATTTGGGGTCTTAATCTATATTTCCCTGTATTACTAGCCGATCTAGTACACTTGCTAGACACCGGTCAATGATTTACATCCATTTGTGTGCTTTGATTTGCTATGTATGATTGGCCACAATATTTGACATGTTAGTTAATTTATTCGCAACGAGAGTTGGAATTCTTTGATGGACAAACAAATTAATGTACTTGAAGCATTGAATTCCTTTAATTTGACTTAAGGAATTCACTTTGAGGGGTTAAAGAATTGGCATAAAGCTTCATAATTTTTGTTTATCTCTATAATGACACGAGAGTGCTTATAGACTCTAAATGAAAACATCTTTACTGACAACGAGATTTGCTTTAAAGAATCTTGGCTAAATTCTCCAGTCACTTTGTTTATATAATTATCTAGAAACTTATGTACGATATGAAATTGAAAAGAGAAACAATTCATAAATGGAAAGAAAAGTCTATTGATGCCCGAATGATGAACATGAGTAAATTTTATAGTTTATTTACAGTTATCTAATAATGAGCATCTATGTGATGAATGCATGATTGATGAGCTTAATTGAATATGTTGAGAGCATGATGTGACTAAAATAGAATAATAAAGAACAATAATAATGCAAAAGTGTGATAAGAAATGGAAATTTAATAATGCCCTTAGTGTTAGTGGGAAATCCAGTTCTTTGGATAGTATGGCTGGCCATAAGAATTTATTTTGCGGGATACCATGAGTTTATATGATAGTTATCATTAGAAATTACTATGATATATGAGATTAGATAACCGACTTATTACATGTATCAGTACTTGGGTTTTGGTGTCACACCTATTGGTGGGATCTCTCCAGTACACCGTATTTATGTCCTGTTTATCCAATTTGTGGTTGTCCATGACTAGGGGCAGAATGGTAATCTTGTATAAAATCGAGATGAAAAAATAATTATGATAATTGGATTCCATAAATGTAATTAAATGATAAATAATGTGAAAAATAATATCAACGAGATAAATAAGGGCAAAATCATAATTACGTGATAAAATAAGGGTAAATTGGTCAATTGAAGCAAAAATAGTGAATAAAGACGTTAAAATAATTAAATAAGATAAAAGGGACAAAACTGTAATTAGTTAAAAGTTAATGAACTAAATTGTAAATTTATCATCTTTGAGAAATTCAAAGAATAAAAAAGGTAATTTGTGCATTGGAAATTAAGTAAAAGTCAAATAAAGTCAAATGAGTCAAAATATAAGTTAATTAGAGAAAATTGTAAATTTGAATATTAAGATAGCAATTAAAGAAATTAAATTGAAAAGACAAACTAAGAAGGATAAAATTGTCAATAGTAAAAATCTCAAGGACCAAATTATAATTCATCACCATGAGAGAAATTTTAGGATCTAAATTGCAATTTACGCACTTAAATTAAATTAAAGACCAAAGAAAGTTAAACTAGTCAAAGCTGTAATCAAAATTGGTCAAGTTATGGAAAGTCAATTTCAGGGAAAGAAATGAAAATCAAATAAGAAAAATATATAATAAGGATAAAAAAAAGTAAAGAAGGTCAAATGACTTAAAACAAAAATAAAGAGAATTGAGGATTATAAATAATTTATTAATTAATTTAGTGAAAAAGAGTTAAGTATAAGAGAAAGTAAAGACAAAGAAATAAATTCAGAATTTAATTATATAAAATATGAAGAAATAAAGGGAAGAGATAAAGGACCTAATTATTAAACTGTAAATTGATATCAAAAGAGAGAATTAAGCTTAGAAAAGAAAAGGTAAAGAGAGAATTTGAATAAATTTTTATAAATAATGATTGACATCATAATATGGTTAAAGGAAGAACAAAAATAAATAAATAAAATATGAAATTATGGAATGGACTAAAGAATGGAATTAAGGAACAAATTGAAAGAAAATAATAGTTTTATGGCGAGAAATATTCAAAGAGAAACGAAGGATAAATTAGCAGTTTTGAGAAAATAATTAACGAAATATTGATTTAGCTAGACATGAAAATTTAAATTGTAAGTCGAACAAAAAAATGAGTACCTAATCGAAAATATAAGAGAAAAAGAGAAACTAATAGGAGAATGAGGTATGATAAAGTATGAATTAGCGAATAAGGAAAAGAAGAATGGAAAGAAAATATAGCGAATGAGGAAAAGAAGAATGGAAAGAAAATAGAAATGGAATCTTACAACTAATGAACTTTGACTAGTGAAAATTTATTGCATAATTATAGTGAACAAATATAGAAATTCCAAATAAAGTAACAAAACAAGGATAATTTAAATTAAAAAGACAGGCAAGGACCAGTAAATAATAATGAAAATTGCAGGGGCATAAGCATTATGTGAATTAAAATTGTGATAATAAATCAATAAAATAATAGATGATAAAGTTAGTCAAATGAATAGACTTGCTTAAGATAATAAAGATAATAAAAATTGGAAATAAAAATTTAATCCAATGGAATTTTGAGTAGTTGTATCCACCATTAAGCACATAATTGCTTAGCGTCTGGTTGTTGACTGCACACAGGAACAGAAGATTTCGAGATATGAAGAAGAAATTTTAAATGGCATGTACATAAAGATATTAGGATCACATAAATTGAGGTAGAAAGATTTTATATTTAATGTCAGGTATTTTATATTTACAACTATTATTGTATTAGTAAATTATTTTGGATTAATAGATATATGTGTATTTCTGACTAGAATCTCTGTATAATGTATGGATATATGGATGAGAGTAGGGTGTTACATACTAAGTCAGACTACTTATCATAACATAGTTATATTAAGATAAGACATTGAACTTACATAACTAATTGGTAGTTCTCAATGACATACCTTGTTGCTGTGTGTGGTGAGTAGCCTCCATACAGCATCATAGTTATTCACATCAATACATAATCACTTTGAACAACAATTAAGCATTTATGATCAATATAACAAGATAAATAAGTTCTTTTCATCTTAAGGCCGACATTTATTCCTATTTAACCTGTTAGTTCACTTTTATAGTTTATTAGACCATAGACAACAAGTTATATACCCTATCATCATCATATATGCATCAATCATCTTACTTGCACTTTGCATTTTATAACATTTTATACCCAAGAAAGTTTATGTAAGATTAATCCCTTCTATACATTGCCACACTACTTGCGGGCATGCCTTTACATCGAAGCTAATCACTACTTTGCATTATGACTTGAAGCATACCCAAACTTCTATAGGTTCACAACCTGGCATAAATATGTAATGTCCCATCTATTTTAACTTAGACATACAACATTATAGCTATCTTTTTATTATTACCAGGCCATCTCATAGTATTTTCATGCCATTGTAAAGACACATCAGTGCATATTATTTGGGCAAAATAATTTACTTTGATAGGTTATATACCTTATATCAATTTTATATGACACATTAAATAGCATATAATTGTTAGGTTATTATGTTGCCTCTTACTTTCTTTAGTTTCTATTTCAGACATATTATGTGAATGTATTCATATTTCCTGTCTTGATATTTTTGTAAAGTTTTTTGTGAGAGAAGATGAATACTTTCAAATGGTTTCGAGATTTGAACTTCGTTTTCTTTTGTTTTAATTATGAAATAAATTTTTATGAGTTTTTGGAAAAAAAAAATATTCTCATAAACTTGATCCCTTTTTATTTTTGGAATTTTTCAATTATTTATTATTTTATGAAAATTTTCAATAGTGATTTCCTTACTGTTTACAATGTTTGATTTTTTTGATCCCAGATCTATAGAATTCGAGGTAGAAGAACTAGATAAATAAGTAGTTCTATAGAATAAATTATCCATAATTTTAAAAAAATTATTTTAAAAAATTATTGTTTTTTATCTAGATAACCTTACAATGGATTTACAACCCTAAACTCCTATCCATTGGCTAACACCGGACTTACTACCCTACAACTAACCTTTACCCAAATAATATTTTAAAATTTTCAAATGATAATTAATTTTAAAATTAAAAATAGCTTACAGTATAGATCTACCCCCTCTTTAGGCTCTAATACCAAGGACGCCCAAGGAAACCCTCTATAAAAAGACTTTTATTTTAAAGCTTTAATTTCTGAGAAAACCTTAAGTGTTTGAAGCCTCTCCTCTTCTTTTGGATTTTAGGGATTCTTCATCATCTAAGGCCTTGTGGAATCAATATTTTAATTTTGGTTCCTTTGGAATAGCTTAGATCCATTCTTGGATCATTTTGGATTATTGTTTGGCTTTTCCATCCTCTTTCTCAATTGCTTGGGCCCAGGATTTTATAGGAACAGTAGTAGAGACTACTAGTTTTCATTTTACCTCTTATTGGTCCTATTAGACCTTTTTTTTTCCTTTTTTCAATTTTCTTGGCATTTTGAGTGTTCACTTAGGACCTATTTTGAAGGAACTCTCTCATCAAAAAATCTTTAATTGAGTTTTTATCTCCTCTAATAAATTCAATTTCAAAATCAAAAACACTGAGGATGGCTTGCCATCTAGCAAAAAGTTTTTTGATGTAATGTTTTGAACATCTTTTTGTAAAATTTCTTTTGCTGATTTGCGATCAATACAAAGTAAAAACTTTTAATTGAGTAAATCACATTGAAATTTTTAAATGCACATAACAATCGAAAGAGTTTCATTTTTAATGGTCAGATAATTCTTTTGAGAGTCATTTCAATGTGCAGATGTGAATTAAACAATGCATTCTCTACCATTGACCTTTTATTTTAATATTCCCCCATATCCTATATCTGAAGCACCTATTTTGACAATTTTAAATGCTGAAGGATCAGTAAGATGCAAACATGAGATTTTTTTACTTGCTTTTTGATTTGTTGAATAACATTATTATGTTCGTCAGACTAAGGCACTGGATTTTTCTTTAACCTATCATAAAAGGGTTTTGCAAAAGGCCAGTAGCCTGCAGGTCTATTTTACAACCGATATACCTTAATGCAACATAGACAATATTCAAATAAAATTTTTAATGCATGAGATCAGCATAAGCCACAGGTGTAAAGCATACTTAAAGTATGCAGCAACACTTAAACACAAGATATGAAAATATGATATTTATAAATGAATAAAATACAAAAGTAAGTAAAGCTCAAAACATAAGCATACATACATTTTGAAAAGGGAAAATAAAATTTAAATATAAATTTTTGTGATTTTGGGGATGCACTTAAAACTCAAGATTACAAGGTGTGCTCAAAATATAAGCTTCCTAGTTATTTTAAGCCTAAGATGAGAGACTTTGAAAATTTCTAAAAAGAGACTCTACCTTTGAATGGGAAAGAAGAGTCATTTTATAGAGGGATTCCCCATTTGTTATTCCTTAATTTGTGGGAGCTTGGACCCACTACAACTGGATAAGTTATCTGTGAAGAAACTTTTTTACCCACTTTGGAGTTAATGGAGACTTTGCATGTGGGGAGCAGATATCTATCGAAGAAAAAATCTAATCATTTTCCTATTTGACTAACTATTTCTCTTCCTTTTTACTTTTTTTATAGGCCTATCAAGGTTTTAGGCCAGGCCTTTTTACAAAAGATGGATTTCGAAAAGAAGTCCATGTTTAAAAGTCCACTATGGTAGAGGGAAAATACCAAAGCAATCGTCTTCTTCGTGATCATCTCCTAAGTTAATGATGGGCTCAGATCCTAAAGATGGTTCGGCCTTTGTAGAGGATTTTTAAGATGAAGCTTCACTCTGAAGGAGTTGGGCCATAATGAAAGTATTCCTTTTTTGTTTTTGTTACTGCTAGTTAGGTCTTAGTGAAGGATTTTTAAGCCAAGAACTGTGAAACTTCTAGGCCTTGTATTGATGTTCCTTACACTTAGAGCAATTGCATGACACCATATTTCTTTATACTAGAGGGCACTGTAAATTTTGTCAACCAGTAAATTTGAAATCTCCTGACCAAGATTATCTAGGCTTCCTTTTGCTGAAATTCTAGATGCCATGTTGTTATCCATGGTATATAGAATTTTATTGCAAAGAGCATTAAGGGATGGAATTTTCTTTCCCTATTTGTCATTCATAGATAGTTTTAAAGAGTCGGTAGCCTTCTTGAACTAAAGGTTTTAGGATTTCAAGAGAAGCTCCATAAAGTTTCCACCAATGGTTGAACCAAAAGGAAATTTTTGAAGGGTTAATTTTTAGAAAGAAGAATATCCAAGTGGCTAAAATTTTGGTTTTGAAATAGAAAAGCATTATACCAGGCTTGTTGATAGTCCTATTAAGTGAATGTCCTATAATTATTTAGGGTTATTTTGAAGTTGATGGGGAAGTATTTTGGTGTATAGAGTGCCGATCCCCATTCAAATAAAGAAAGGATTTTGTGGATTCTAATTGTGGAGTGAAGGAATTTAGGTCTAATTTGAGGGCTACAGGTAACCATCACAGAACCCGCTAATTCCAAAATTACCATATAATAAGGCTTGGGTTTTGTCAAATACCAAGGTTTAAAAAAACTAGCCTTTTAGGAAAAATTGAGAAATGGCCCGCTGAGGATTTTGGAAATGAAAACCTTCCTCAATAGTCCATACATATTGAAAATTATTTTTAACAAAATATTCTAATTTTGGCAATTTTGATTGCGACAAAATTAATTCAGAATCATTTTGAAATAAAATGATTTGTGAAAATTCCACTTTTGAGGGTTTTGAAGTAATTTAATCACAAAAAAAATTACGTGTTTTTTAAGATAATAATTTTATTGCAATATGTTTTACATTTTTAAAGAGTTTTGAGAAAGGGTTTTTTTACTAGAAGATTCTCCTTTCTCTATTTTTCCAATAGAGTTTAGGGATTTACATATAAAGGCTTCTTTCTTAGCAATATTTTTCTTTTAAGGCTTTAATTTTTTAGAAAGCCTTAAGTGCTTGAACCCTCTCCTCTTTTGGGGTTTTAGAGCTTCTTCGTCATCTAGGACCTTTTGGAACAAATATTTCAATTCTAGTTTATTTTGAACAACCTGGATCCATTCTTAGATCATTTTTTATTATTATTTGGCTTTTTCTTTCTCTTCTTCAACTGCTTGGGCCTAGGATTTTATGGGAATAGCAGTAGAGATTGTCGATTTTGATTTTATCTCTTCTAGGTCCTGTTGGACCTCTTTTTCTTTTCCTTTTTTTTAATTTTCTTGGCATTTTGAGGGTTCACTCAGGACCTATTTTGAAGGAACTCTCTGGTCAGAAAATATGAAATTGAGTTTTTATCGCCTCTAATAAATTTGATTTCAAAATCAAAAACACTGAGGATGGCTTGCCATCTGGAAAAAATTTGTTTCGATGCAATATTTTGAACATCTTTTTGTAAAATTTCTTTTGCTGATTTGCAATCAATACGAAGTAAAAATTTTTGATTGAGTAAATCACTTTGACATTTTTGAATGCAGATAACAATTGAAAATTTTATTTTTTTAATGGTTAGATAATTCTTTTGACAGTCATTCCAATGTGCAGATGTGAATTAAACAATGCATTCTCTACCATTCACCTTTTGTTTTAATATTCCCCCATATCCTACATCTGAAGCATCTGTTTTGACAATTTCAAATGCTAAAGGATCAGCAAGATGGAAACATGGGATTTCCTTGACTTGTTTTTTGATTTGTTGAACAACCTTAGTGTGTTCATTAGACCAAGGCATTAGATTTTTCTTTAACCTATCATGCAAGGGTTTAGCAAGAAGGTTAATTTTTGAACATAAATCTAAAAATTAATTTAAACTTTCTAAAAATCTTTGGAGTTGGATTTTATCCAAAATTTTATTAGAAAATTTGTCTACAAAATTTAAAGATCTTTCAATTGAAGTAATTATTTCTTGGGACATATAATTACCTAAGAAATGAAATTTGTTTTTTTGAAAAAAATAGATTATTGATTTAGAAACTACTAATCCATTTCTTCTTACTATCATGAAGAAAGTTTTTAGGTCTTTGAAATGTTGTTCTAAAGAGTTTGAAAAGACTAGAATGTCATCTATGTATACAATTTAGAATTTCAAATAAAGAGAAAAAATATCATTTATTATTCTTTGAAATTCAGAGGGAGCATTTTTTAACCCAAATGGCATTACTTTTCATTCATACTAACCGAAATGAACAGTAAAAGTCATTTTATAATGATCTTTTGGTTCAATTTGAATTTGCCAAAATCTTAATTTTAAATCAAATTTTGAAAAGACTAAGATAGAATGCAAACTTTGGAAAAGATCTTTTTTATTTCGAATCAGGTATTAAATCCATTTTAGGGCATTATTAATGGGCTTTTAATTAATTATAAGTCTCGATGTACCTCTTTCTATTTCTAAATTTTTGTTGATATAGAAAGTTGCACAACTCCAAGGAAACCTGGATTTTACTATTAACCGGTATCAAAAAGAGCAATTGGTTCAATCTGAAAATTATCTTAGAAAACATGTGTTATTCTGACCGGATATTTTCTACTGGTAACTATTTGTAACACAAATAAGAAATCTTCTGAAATTGTTTTCATGTTTCAATTTCTTTTTTTGTATTTTCAAAATCCTCTTCTTCTTCAGAAGACTATTCTTCAGTTTCATTTTGTTCGATAAATTTTGAAACTAATTGCTGAAGAAAATCAAAGTTAGATTGTTGTTTTTGTTTGAGGATTTTTAACTCTGGTTTTATTATTCCAATTTCTTCTTAAAGTGACTAGATAGTAACATGGGGTTTTCTTTGATTTTGCTCCAAGGATTTTTGTTACATCATAAGGGTTTATTTTGACCAAAGATGTTGTAAAAGATGAAGGAGATTTATGTGTTTTATTTTCAAAGGATTTTAAGAGTTTTTCTATAATATCCTTTTAAAGTTTTTTTTTCTACTTGTTTTACAATATCAAGCATTAATTATTGATCTTTTGTCAAAACAATAATGAATTTTTGTGATTATGAGTCTTCTTCAAAATTATTCCCTGATGAACAAGAGGTTGCTAGATCATCAATTTGTATATAATTATCTTTCTAATAAAGCTTTTTGAGTGCCTTCTTCTGAAATTTCAATTAGGATTAATGAAAGTTTTTGTATTATTTCATCATCCAATTGTAATTCATGAAGTTTTTTACTTAACCTAAAATATCTTAAAATATGTCCGGGTTGGTTGTATTTATAACAAACAACTTATTTTTGTCATATTTCTTGAAATACTTTTTAACTTGATTTTGTTTCCTATAGGTTTTTCTGGGTCTAGATTTTCTGTAGAAATTTTCTTTGTTTGGTTTTGGAAAAAAAAAATTTACGAGATTTTTTGTGAGGTCTAGAACATGATCCTTCACAATCTTTAGTTTGGTTTCCTATAGGAATTTCAAACTGTTTACAAAATGATCCTAATTCTTGTCTTATTTTTTTATTTCTAATTTTAGATATTTTTGAAGTTTTAAATCTTGACAAATTTTAAGACCTTCCTTTTGTGCGAAACTAATCAATTCTCCATAATTTAGGTGATTATATTGGATTTGATTAATTCTAAAAAATTCTTTAATTTTATTTCTAACCTTTTCTTCTAAAAGTGTTGGTAAGCCTGTAAAGAATTTTTCCTTCCAAAAAAGTTGGCTGGAGTCTTCTCTAAGCATTGCCCTAGTTAGAAATGTATTTTTGGAATTTTGAAATTCAAAAAACTTTTTACATCTAAGGTTTGAAAGCAATTCTGGATTTTTATCTTTTAAATGAGATGGGTCACCTATGAAGTGTAAACTAATGATGTGGATTATGGTTGTCACTGCATTGGGTATCGAGTTTTCTATCTCATCGAGGATGGGAGTTTTTTCCTCTATGGTTTAAATAGCTCCTAGAATTTCTAATTGTTGCTAATGAGTAAGATGGAAATGCCACCAGCCTTTTAATTATCCCAAAAAAAACCTACTATTAGAAGTTCAGCTATGGCTCTATCAGGGGTATTGGTTTGGGTTTTGTATACATTGGAAGCTATAGTCATCTGCTGTAGAAGAGTAAAGAATTTATACTCAGACATACCATCTATTTTCCATTCATAGATAGTAGAGGTATTGATTTAGACTGAGATAGAATATTTCGTCTTTTTTCTATGCCTAGGTCTAGAGCAGTTATCATGGCCAATGGTGAAGGTGAACTTCATGGCCAATGGAGTCTAGATAATTCCTATTTTTGGTTTTTTTCTGAGCCAAAAATCTGGTTTAAGATATTGACTATTTTTTTTGTCAAGGGTGTCTTGTGCAACTATGGGAGTAGAAGTAGAGGACGATTCTATTTTACTTAGTTGGTCCCACAAGGCTTGAGTAAATTCTGATTTACCCTCGTTGAATAATTTTTCACTTGTCTTAGATACCTAGAAGGATTAAAGATAGGGTTTTTTAACTTTGATTTTGTGGTTTCAACAGTATAAACAACAAATGTTTTTTGATGTTCCTCTATCCTAGTTAATTGTTTTGCAATTGTACCAAGATGGGTGTTTGTAAAATTATTCTGTTGAATAATGTTTTTAATATCCTTATCTGTATTTTCATTTGGAGTTTTATAAGGACTAGCATCTATAGTTTTGTTTAAATGTGTTGATTTTATATATCTTAATGGTGGATGTGTTGATTGTATGTTTATACCATCAGACGTTTCCCATTTTGTATCCTTACTCTTAGAAGTTATAGGATTTACAGCTTTTTGTTGAAATGGGTATGAAATTTTGTTTTGTAAAGCATAAATTCCAAACAAATCAAAAAATATAATTTTTGTTTTATTTTTAAAAACAAATTCATAATATTTATTTTGGATGTTTTTCATTTTTTTTAGAAAATTTTTTAAGAACTTTGTCTTTTTTCTAGATTTTCCTTTGAAAAAAAATCCTTATGAAAATACGTTTTATCTACTTCAAATTCTTTTTCAATGACATTTAACTCATTCAAAACATTTTCTATTACTACTGAAAAAGATGGTAAAGTTGGTGGAGAAACATTTTGTGGTTCCTCATTAGAAACCAGTGGTCTAGTGTAGACAAGGTGAGGAATAGTTGTCGAATAATCAACATTTTGAAAAGAAACACTTTGAAATGCTTGAACAAGAAAATCTTAAGGCGCGTTTACTTACAGAAAATAGTTTTCTATTTTTTATTTTCTTAAAAAATTGAAATATTTATTTTCCGTAGAAAATTTTGAAACGTATTTATTTATCAATAAATAGAAAACTGGAGCGTTTATTTGTGCGTGTGTGTTTGTATATATACACACACACATATGTATATATATATACATACATACAGATATTACATGTATATGTATGCGTACATACATACATACATACATACATACATTTATATATGTGTGTGTGTGTGTGTGTGTGCATAGATACATATGTATATGTATATGCATATGTATGTGAATATATGCACATGCATACACATGTATTTATGAATACATAAATATGTACATGTATATGTATGTGTATGTATGTATATATATATATACATATGTATGTATGCACATACAAGCACATACAGATACATGTATATGAATATATATGTGTGTGTATGTGCATATGTATATATGTATATGTATATGCATAAATACATATTTATATGCATATGTATGTATATAGATACATACATACATGCATGCATTCATATATGTATATTTGTATATGCATATGTATGTGTATATATGCACACATATATACATACATATACATATGTATGTATACATATGCATATGCATATGCATATGTATGTGTATGTATGTATATACATATATATACATATCCATATGTATGTATGTATGCATGTACTACATATACATATACATGCACATGCATATGCTTATGTATGTATGCACATACAAAAATTTACATATACATGTATATGTATATGTATGTATGTATGTATGTATGTACATATATATGTGTGTGTGTGTGTGTGTGTGTGTGTATGTGTATTGATATTATTTAGAAAATTTGGAAAACATCTTTTATTAGTTTTCCAATTTCTTCTTTATTTTGGAAAACTGAAAAATTCATTTTTTTTCTATTTTAAAAAACTGACGAAAATAAACATGATCTCTATTTTCTTTTTTTGTGGAAAATTTTTGTGAAAAACTGGAGCAATTTTCTGTAAATAAACAAGCCCTTAGTTTTTGAAAACTTTCTTCCTTATCTGAAAGGTTAATTACTAATGGAAGATTTGAAGCTCTTCCTAAATCTATAGTACTCAATGAGGAACCAGTATCTAAATATCGACAACTGAAAGTTCTTGAGAAACTTAATTTTACCCTTCCATCATTGTACTGAGTAATTTCCTTCGAATGAGTGTTTGGTCTAAATTTTTATGGAGATTTTGGTTTTACAGTACCTTCTAAAATCCATTTTTCAAGAAGATCAATATCTTTCCAAAGGATGGTTTTTAGAATTACTATATTTGATCTAGATAAATCTATTTGTAAAAATAAAGTTTCTCATTTTTAAGTTATATTTTTTTACAATGCAAAAGCAGAAAACATTATCTTGTAAAGTATTCTAAAAATGATAGGTACTGGAATTAATCCTTCCAGAATTTTGTAATTATGAGTTTTGATTTGTAAAACCAAAGATTTCAAAATGTTTGCATCTACTAGAGATAATGAAATATTTGGTGAGCATTCAAAAGAGATTGTCCTTAAAAAAAACTTGACTCAACTAAGCTTATGATAAAATCTTGAAAATCTATAAACAATGCATCTCTCAAGACACATAGAATTGAGGTGTTTAAACCTCCTCTTGTTAGAGGTTTTATTCCTATCTGGATAAGACCTATGTGATTGTATTCATATTTCTTGTCTCGTTGTTTTTGTAAAGTTTTTTTGTGAAAAAAATGAATAGTTTCAAATGGTTTCGAGATTTGAACTTTTCTTTCTTGTGTTTTAATTATGAAATCAGTTTTTATGAGTTTTTAGAAAAGACTATTCTCATAAACTTGATTCCTTTTTATTTTAGGAATTTTTCAGTTATTTATTAATTTTTGAAAATCTTCAAAAGTGATTTTCTCATTGTTTAAAATGTTTGATTTTTGTGATCCCAGATCTTTAAAATTCGAGGTAGAAGAACTAGATAAAAAAGAAGGTCTATAGAATAAATTATCCATAATTTAAAAATTAATTATACTTTAAAAAATTATTATTTCTTACCTGGAAAACCTTACAATGGATTTACAGAAATAAATGCCTATCCGTCGGCTAACACGAGACTTACTATCATACAACTAACCCTTACCTAGATAATATTTTAAATTTTCAAATGACAATTAATTTTAAAATTATAAACAACTTACTTATAGATCTACCACCCCCTAGGCTCTGATAATATTGTAAAAGATCTTTTTATTTGGATTCAGGTATAGAATCCATTTTAGGGCTTTTTTAAGGGGCTTGTAATTAATTATAAGTTATGGTGTATCTCTTTCTATTTCTAAATTTTTGTTGACAAAAAGAGTTGCACAACTCTAAGGAGATCTAGATTTTACTATTAACCCTTTTGAAATTAAATCTTAAATCTCTTTTTTACAATAATTCCTGAGTTCGTGATTCATTTGTATTGATCTGGATTTTGTTGGGATTAATTTTTTTGAGAAATCATTTTCATATGGTAAATCAACCATATGTTGTTTTCTTTGCCAAAAATCATTTGTTAAATCCGAATAATTTTTTTTCAATTAAATTTTTGAAATCATTAATTTTTTGTTTTACAAATTTTGTTTCAAAATTATTTTGTATCCTTAAGAATCATAAATCCTATTTGAGAAAATTGAGGTGTTTTTGTTTTAATTAAATTATAAGATTTAATTCATTTTTGTAAACAGAATAGACTTTTAATATATATATATATGTGTGTGTGTGTATACATATACATAAATATGGTCGAGGAGGTGCAGAGGGTGAAAAAGTTTGAGGTCTTTGAAGTGGAAGAAAAGAAGGTGTTCCTGGGAATAAAGGTCTGGATATAATCCTAATAGTAGGTGGTCTGAGTGAATGATTCTATTGAGAATTTCCTGGTGATAATATAGTTTTTGTCAAAACTTTCTTATTAGAACTCATTTAATTTACCCTGTAAGAATTCACGAGAAAGAAAATCAAGTAAACTATTATCTTTTCCTTTGATGAATTCGATTTTGAAATCAAAGTTACTAAGTAAAGCTTGCCATCTTGCAAAAATCTATTTTGAAATTAAATTTTTGAAAAACATATTTTGCTAATAAAAAATCAATGCGTAGCAAAAATCTTTTCATATATAAATCGTCTTCAAACTTTTTATGCAAAAAACTATACTTAATATCTCTTTTTTGATAGTAGAATAATTCTTTTGAGTTTGATTCTAGCTTCCTGAATAAAATCTTACTAATTTTCCTTTGTTGGATTCCTTTCGTTTTTGCTTTAAAATACCACCATAACCTATATCGCTAGCATCTGTTTCAATTATTAAAAAAGCTTTTGGATGCAGTATATTTAAATATGGTAAACTTTTAATTTTTTATTTAATTTCTTTAACTATACTAGTATGTTTTTATGTCTATGGTTCGGGTTTCTTTTTTAACCTATTGTATAATGGTTTACATAATTTTTCTAAATCCTTGAAGAAATCATGAACATAATTTAAACATCCTAAAAAAATCTTTGTAATTGTTTCTTATCTTTAATTTTATCTGGAAATTTATTGGTAAATTCTAAACTTTTATTTATTGGTTTTATAGTGCCTTGATCTATATCATGTCCTAAAAATATAACTTTAGTTTGGAAGAGTTGCATTCTTGGTATAGAAACTACTAATCCATTCTGATGAATTAAGTGAAAAAATCTCTTTAAGTGTTTGATATGTTGACTTATTGAATCTGAAAAAAATTAATACATCATCAATGCATACTATTGAAAATTCATGTATTGGTCTTAAAATATCATTCATAATATTTTAAAATTCTGAAAGAGCTTTTTTTAAACCAGATGGCATAACATTCCACTCATAATGTCCAAATATAACATTAAAACCTATCTTATACCTATCTTCTTCATCTACTTGTATTTGCCAAAATTCTGATTTCATATCGAATTTTGAAAAAATATTTGCATTATATAATTTATTTAATAAATCTCTTTTATATGGTACAAGTTATGTTATCCATTGTAAAACTGCATTTAAAGGTTTATAGTTTATTACTAATCTAGGTATACCTATTTCTATTTCTGTTGCATTCATAACATAAAATATTGAACTTGACCAAGGGGACGTAGAATCTCTTATAAATCCTTTTTCTTTTAAATCTTGTATTTGTTTTCGACAAAATTTTTTCAAATCTGGTGTCATTTTGATTACTTGAGATTTTTTTGGAATTTTCTTTTCATCAAAGTCTTTTATGTAAGGTAATTTTACTACATGTGGCTTTCTATTCCAAAACGCATTAGGTACTAGTGCACAAATTTCTTTTGAAAATGTACTTTCAATTTTTTTTATTTTTTCTCTTATCTCTAGACTATCTAATTGTTCTTTTATTCTTTTCCTTCTATTTCTTTTATGAGAAATTTAATCTATTTTTGTTTATTTTTTAACAAATTGATTTCTTGAATATTTTTTCTTACAAGACTAATATCTCTAGATAATATCGAAAATGCAAATTCGAAAAGAATTTCTTTATCTAAAATTGTTGTCTTAATTCCATTATCTCCTACTTGAAAAGGATATAACATTGTAATAAAGGGTGTTCCTAATATAACTCTAGAATTTAAGTTTTTAACTAACACTAAATGAGTTTTAAAACAATATCCTTTATTACAAATCTTAACTTTTGATAATTTATAATTAATGATCAACTTAGATCCATTAGTGGTACCTAATCTTTCAGAAGTTTTTTCATAATATTTAGTTGAGATTGAACCTTCCTGTATACAATTTTGATCTGCTCCACTATCTATTAAGGCTAAAGTAGTTAAATGAAAATCATCATTAACAACTATATCTAATTTTACATACCATTTTTGATAATTTACTTGAGATAAACTCTTTGTGTATTCATCTTGAGTATCTCTAATAACAATGCTAGAGGATATTATTCCTTTTAATTTTTTATCTTCTTTTACAGAATTACTAAGACTAATTTTGAAACTTTCTTCTTCTAAACTTTGAACTTTTCCCTTTAATATATTTACTTCTTATTTAAATATTTTAATTTCTTCCTAAAGATCTTGAATAGTTGATTCCTTCTTAATTTCAAATTTCTTGTATACGTCAGCTAAATTATAAGATGTAAAATCTCTTTTCTGTTTTGTACTAATTATTTCTCTTAATCTAAGTAGATAATTCTTTTTTATTTTTGGATCATCTATTTTATCGATAATGTCTAATAAAAATTCTTTTTGATCACTTATCATATTTATATTATTACATTTACACGGTCCTAAAAAACTACAGGATTCAGAATCAAAATTACTATTTTCACTACTAGTTTTAGAGTTCTCACTTGTTAAATTTAAATCGTTTTCTGAATAATCAATCATTTCTTCATCACTACTAGAATCTTCAGTAATTATAATTTTAGCTATTTCCTTTCTTAATTCTTCTAAAATATTTAAATTGTCTATACATTTCTTTATTCTACAATCTCTTGAATAATGTCCTTGCCTACCACATTTATAACAAATAACTATATCTTTTTACTAGTCTGAGGTTTAAATTTTCTATATTTTGGTTTTTTCTTAATAGGCTTTTCATGAATATAATTTCATTTTGGCTTATATCTATTTCTTTTATATATGTATTTTCTTTTAGGTTTTATTTTCCTTTTAGTAGCTCATGGTGCTCTAATCTGTTGATAACCATATTGTTCACAAAATGATCCTAATTCTTTTCTTCCTACTATACTATCTCTCTTTAGTTTGACTTTTAATTTTAAATCAGTGTAAATTGATAATCCTTCTATGTTAACTATATTTATTAGTTGTGTTGGATTTTAACGGTTACATGCATCACATACATGAGCGAAATTTTAAAATTTTTTAGCCATTAGATCTGATCTTGCCATGAATACACAATATAACTATATGAGAATAAGAAAAATCACCTTTGATTTTTGTTGAACAGTTGATTTTACTTCGCATCGGGTTGTCGCAAACCACATTGTCCAAAATCGAACACCTCCAATGAGTAATCCACACTAGAGAGGAGTAAATTGAACCAACAAATTGGTGTAATATAAGGAGTGGCCGAAATCCAAGAGGCTAGCAATGGAAGTGGCGCAAACAGGGAGAGAGATTAAGAGAAAAGACTTTCTTTTTGTTTTAATCATTTAACCCTAATTCTCATTAGTTGGCCTTTTATAGTTAGGTTAAAATTCCAACTCCTTAATGAGATTGGGCTCTTTAAAATTTCTGGAGAATTATTAATTGAGCCTCTGGAATTAATTATAATCATTTGGGCTTAATTAAATCCAAATTAAATCTTTTCATAAAAACCATGCACAAAATCCACAAACTAGGCCCTTTGTGCATCTAATTGGATTTAAATACCCAAATGGATTCCAAATCCAACCAAATTAAATATGTGAGTTCCATAACACTTATGTAACATATATAAATTAATTTGGTCCAAGAAAAAGCCCTTCAAGCCCTTCTGTATGGAGTTGGTGTGTGGCCCTCTTCTGAAGGGCTTTCGCCAACTTTCTTCATTCCTCTGGCCCTTAATAATTCCTCCAATGGTCCTATTAATTATTATATCAGTCCTATAACACTTATAGTAGTCTTATAACACTTATAAGACAATAATAATTAATCATGAAATACTTTATTTCATTTAGGTCCAATTTACAGAATATTTCTCAAAAGTTTCACGAACAATTTTATTTGATCATAATTAATTAAACTCTTTAATTAATTATTATCATATTCTCTTCTCTACCTTCATAATAATATCAAATATTATTATCCTTGTCATTTTACCATTTTCCCTTTTTCTCTATATGTGTGTGACCTATTGGGTTCCTATCCATGTTGGCAGTATAATATGTAATTGTGAGTTCTATTCAAAACTCACATGATTTAAACTCCTTTAAATCATTTTATCAATCTCTATTGATATTTTGATACATCATTATACCAGTCATGATTGGCCTCTAGCTAGGCATCATGACTACCCAAATGTCAGGAAAGTCATGTGGTTTGATTGTACCCTTCCAAAGAAACAGTTACCGTGCAATTACTCCTTTCACCACTCTTATCTCAATTAGATTCTGAGTATGGATTTCAGTCAACTCATATAAATCTAATTATGTATCTTCTATTAATTTAACCATTGTTCCTAAAATGCCCTTCATGGATCTCCATCCATCTCGGCATATTATTCTGGCCAGAGAATCTCTGAACAAGGCAATTATAGAATCATGCGAGATAACTTCCCTTGTTAAATCTGGGATGGTGAATCCTTTGTCAATCACTCAACTATCTTCAAGTAGGTCATGATATACCCAATCTCCTAACTATGTTCACTCCCAGTTGGAAGAAATCAGTTATGGAGTCAAAGTATACCACTTGCTACTTAAGACAACTTTGGTGATCTCAAGTCTAAGGATACTTGCACAACCGCTATGAAGAGATTCCTCACTGACATAGATTTAATATCCATATGAGGATTCTCTTTGCAGGTCTCCAATGAACTTGTTCCTCTAACAAGCATCCACATGTTAGCATTGATTATCATCCATAATCACAGTTTTGAGAACCATTGCTTGAACCATTCAAGAAGCATAACATGTGCTAGTATGTCCGAATTAACAATGTCCTATCTTGTTAATTCTATGACTAGGGATATTTAGATATTAACACATTTGCATGCGATAGACATCTCACATCATGAACACCTTCATGATTGCCTTTGCACTGTGTTTATAATATCTAGGACTTCATTTATTAATTTAACATTTACAAACTCATGTATTCAAACATAGCATTAATAAATGAATGATGCCTTTTATTAAGAATATAAATTTCATACATATGAAAAACATCCCTATTACTCTCTAACAATCTCCCACTTGCACTAGAGCCAATCACTCATATGTCTCATACCCATGCTATTTATATGGTGATCATGCTTTATCTGGGAAAGTGCTTTAGTGAGGGGATCCGCCACATTGTCATCTGTGGGAACCCTTTCTATTTTCACATCATTTCTAGCTACTATTTCCCTTATGAGATGGTAGCGTCTGAGAACATGTTTGGATCGCTGATGAGACCATGGTCGCTTTGCTTGTGCAATGGCTCCATAGTTGTCACAATATAAAGGAATCGGATCAACAATGCTAGGCACCACTCCTAGTTCGGTTATGAACTTTTTGATCCAGACTGCTTCTTTGGCTGCTTCTGAAGCAGCAATGTACTCAGCTTCCGTCGTGGAATCAGCAGTTGTTTCTTGTTTGGAACTTTTCCAACTAACTGCTCCTCCTCCCATTATGAACACATAACCAGATTGTGATTTACAATCATCTTTGTCAGATTGGAAACTGGCATCTGTATACCCATTTACTTCCAAACTGCCCTCTCCATATTCCAAGAATATATCCTTAGTCCTTCTCATGTACTTAAGAATATTCTTAACAGCTGCCCAAAGTTCCTCTCCAAAATTGGATTGGAATCTGCTTGTGACACTCAAAGCAAATTCTACATCTGGACGTGTACATAACATAGTGATGGAAAATGACATGGTATGATAATCATGATGGCACAGCGGAAAAACAAAAATTTTTATCATACATACCATACATATCCAAAACTAGGAACGAAAACATGCAATTTTAGGTTGTAGAACTTACAAGTTAAGATGCCTTTTAGATATTGATTTCGGTGATGGCCAGCAACTAAGATGACTTTGTCCGCCTTAGTTCTCGATCACCAATGCCAAGGAACAGCCTTTTGCGCCACTCCCTCTATTCTCACACACACACTTGCACCGACGACTTAAAATCGAGATTGCTAGCTCTCTTTTTCGGTATTGTGTAATGGTTATAGTTTGAAGCTACAAAATTTGATTTTGTACTTCTCTTAGGTTGCTATTACTACCCAAGAACACAAGAGAATGAGGAACTATCCTTTCTCCTTGTGAAAAATTGGGCCAAAAGAATTGAGAGAGGAAGAGAGAAAGTTCACGCCAACTGTATAGAAGATTAGGGTTTCACGCCAACTTCCTCTAAAATATATATGTCTCCCTTTTTTCCTTTAAGTGATATATGCCAAATATACTACCTTAAGATAATTAATATTAGCTCAAGATAAATAATATTTGCATTTATCATTTAATTAAAATTAGTAATAATTATTGATAAAAACTCTTTTAATTTATCCAAGATAAAATCAAAAGTTATTTAATCAAATAATATCACTTATTTTTAGGATAAAAGATAAGACATTTAAATCTAATAAATCACTTAAATAATATACTATACATGTGCCGAAATTCCTTGTGATTTCTCTAGGAATTTCGGCCACATTAAATACAATTTAGATGATTTAATTAGATAAATATGTCTTTAGGCTTTAATACTCAATTAATTAAATTAATTCATGACATTTAATTAATTGAAATTAAACCTTGTGGGCTGAATTTCTCTCTCTCATGGACCAAGGCCCAATAGCAATTTTATAACCCATTATATACATTAATTTGATTTTAATTAAAAGCCCAAATTAATGCTCAATACTTAATTTAAACATTTTAAGCCCAATGCTTTGTGTGCAATCCTATAGGTCAATTTAATGTTGGCAATGAATTAATAAATTAATTCAAAGGCTATATATATTCTCTAGCAAGATATTATAGCATTCCAAATTAAATGAAAATGCATATGGCATTTAGTGACCTAATGCAATTTTGCATAGTCCCTTACCCATAAATATCAGAATTAATATAAGGCAGGGAACTAGTCATCCTTATATTTATTAATTTCTTTCTTGATATTCCAGTGACACTGAACACTGAGATAAATAATGATTACTCATTATTTCATCTCGGTATGGCCATACACTTCTCAGTTCACTGATCAAGTGGCCGATGATATTTTCTCTCTTATTGAGAGGGGTAATCCCTTCACTTCTCTCATGCTCTCTAACATGAATTAATGCATACCCAATCATATCCGTACTTGTCACTCTGTTAGGAGCACGTTAGGTGTATGTCAAAGTACATAGTAATTCATAAAGAGTTTCATAGAGATTTCAGGTCTAAGAACTCCGATACAAAACTTGCATATGAGAAACGCTTATGACTTGTACCATGTAGTGTTCTCATGAGCGAATTGAATCCAGATACCATGTTCTTTAACATGTATCTATGATCTCTGATTGACACTCTTGTCCTAATGATCCGTAAGACAGAACTCATAATATCAGAGAGAGCATACTAGTCTTAATTCATTTATTATTCCCATAACAATGACTGACTAGGGATATTTAGAATGAAGTCTCATTTGTTTCAAGGTCTTACAATCCATGTGCCTCACACATGATAACTTAAACCGAAACGACATTCTTGGATAGTTTTATCAATTGATATGCACAGGAATACAAAAGATAAAACTAATGCCTCATTTTATTAATTTCAAGTGTTTCGTTACAATGCATTGGGGCTAGGGCTTACACTAACAATCTCCCACTAGCACTAGTCCTAATTGGGCATAGCCCTAAGACCGAACGCTCTCAAATGAGCTTCGTGCAGATTTGGACGTAACTATTTCGTCAAAGGATCTGCTACATTGTCTTCACTTGATATCTTGCTAACCTTGACGTCCCCACGATCAATGATTTCTCTAATCAAGTGGTACCTCCTGAGTATGTGTTTGGATTTCTGGTGTAACCGGGGCTCCTTGGCCTGTGCTATGGCCCCGTTGTTGTCACAGAAAATTTCTAATGGATCTAGGATGCTTGGGACCACTCCTAATCCAGTAATGAAATTTTTAATCCAAACAGCCTCTTTTGCAGCCTCACTTGCTGCAATATACTCAGATTCTGTAGTTGAGTCGGCAACGGTTTCTTGCTTCGAGCTTCTCCAGCTGACAGCACCACCGTTCAAAACAAAAACAAACCCAGATTGCGATCTAGAATCCTGAGTGCTGGCCTAAAAAGCAGCATCGGCATAACCTTGTATGACGAGCTCTTCTTGACCACCATACACCAAGAAGTGATCCTTAGTCCTTCGCAGGTACTTCAGAATCCCTTTTACAGCAGACCAGTGCTTCTCACCAAGGTCTTACTGAAACCTACTGGTTATACTCAGTGCATGAGCAACATCCAATCTAGTACATAACATAGTGTACATGATAGATCCAATAGCATATGCATATGGGATTCTACTCATGTTGTCCCTTTCCTCTTTGGTTTTAGGGCACTGTTCTTTAGTCAAAGGAACTCCCAAAGCCAAAGGTATGTACCCTTTCTTTGAGTCTCCCATACTAAAATGCTTTAGTACTTTGTCTATGTACTTTTCTTGACTTAGTCCCAAGAGCCGATTCGATCTATCTCTATAGATTCGAATACCAAGTATTGTCTCGGCTTCACCTAAGTCTTTCATTGAGAAACATTTTCCCAACCATTGCTTAACCTTTTGCAATGTTGGAATGTCATTCCCAATGAGAAGGATGTCGTCCACATATAGGACTAGAAATACTATTATGCTCCCACTAACCTTCTTGTACAAACAAGGTGTTGGATTTTTATGATTACATGCATCATATACATGAGCGGAATTTTAAAATTTTTAACCATATGATCTGATCTTGCCATGAATACACAATATAACTATATGAGAATAAGAAAAATCACCTTTGATTTTTGTTGAACAGTTGATTTTACTTCGCACCGGGTTGTCGCAAACCACAGTGTCCAAAATCGAACACCTCCAATGAGTAATCCACACTAGAGAGGGGTAAATTGAACCAAAAAATTGGTGTTCAACTAGGGCTGGCCGAAATTCCCAAGAGCTAGCTTGGGAAGTGGCGCAAAAGTGGAGAGAGAATTAAGAGAAAAAGACTTTCCTTTTGTTTTAATCACATAACCCTAATTCTCATTAGTTGGCCTTTTATAGTTAGGTTAAAATTCCAACTCCTTAATGAGATTGGGCTCTTTAAAATTGCTGGAGAATTATTAATTGGGCTTCTGGAATTAATTATAATCATTTGGGCTTAATTAAATCCAAATTAAATCTTTTCATAAAAGACCATGCACAAAATCCACAAACTAGGCCCTTTGTGCATCTAATTGGATTTAAATGCCCAAATGGATTCCAAATCCAACCAAATTAAATATGTGAGTTCCATAACACTTATGTAACATATATAAATTAATTTGGTCCAAGAAAAAGCCCTCTAAGCCCTTCTGTATGGAGTTGGCGTGTAGCCCTCTTCTGGAGGGCTTCCTCCAACTTCTTCATTCCTTTGGCCCTCTATAATTTCTCCAATGGTCCTATTAATTATTATATCAGTCCTATAACACTTATAGTAGTCTTATAACACTTATAAGATAATAATAATTAATCATGAAATACATTATTTCATTTAGGTCCAATTTACAGAACATTTCTCAAAAGTTCCGCGGACAATTTTATTTGATCATAATTAATTAAACTCTTTAATTAATTATTATCATATTCTCCTCTCTACCTTTATAATAATATCAAATATTATTATCCTTGTCATTTTACCATTTTACCCTTTTCTCTATATGTGTGTGACCTATTGGGTTCCTGTCCATATTGGCAGTATAATATGTAATCGTGAGTTCTATTCAAAACTCACATGATTTAAACTCCTTTAAATCAATTTATCAATCTCTATTGATATTTTGATACATCATTATACAAGTCATGATTGGCCTCTAGCTAGGCATCATGACTACCCAAATGTCAGGAAAGTCATGTGGTTTGACTGTACCCTTCCATAGAAACAGTTACCGTGCAATTACTCCTTTCACCACTCTTATCTCAATTAGATTCTGAGTATGGATTTCTGTCAACTCATATAAATCTAATTATGTATGTTCTATTAATTTAACCATTGTTCCTAAAATGCCCTTCATGGATCTTCATCCATCTCGGCATATTACTCTGGCCAGAGATTCACTGAACAAGGTAATTATAGAATCATGCGAGATAACTTCCCTTGTTAAATCTGGGATGGTGAATCCTTTATCAATCACTCAACTATCTTCAAGTAGGTCATGATATACCCAATCTCCTAACTATGTTCACTCCCAGTTGGAAGTAATCAGTTATGGAGTCAAAGTATACCACTTGCTACTTAAGATAACTTTGGTGATCTCAAGTCTAAGGATACTTGCACAACCGCTATGAAGAGATTCCTCACTGACATAGATTTAATATCCATATGAGGATTCTCTTTGCAGGTCTCCAATGAACTTGTTCCTCTAACAAGCATCCACATGTTAGCATTGATTATCATCCATAATCACAATTATGAGAACCATTGCTTGAACCATTCAAGAAGCATAACATGTGCTAGTCTGTCCGAATTAACAATGTCCTATCTTGTTAATTCTATGACTAGGGATATTTAGATATTAACACATTTGCATGCGATAGACATCTCACATCATGAACACTTTCATGATTGCCTTTGCACTGTGTTTATAATATCTAGGACTTCATTTATTAATTTAAGATTTACAAACTCATGTATTCAAACACAGCATTAATAAATGAATGATGCCTTTTATTAAGAATATAAATTTCATACATATGAAAAACATCCCTATTACATGGGCTCTAGGGCATACTCTCTAACAATCTCCCACTTGCACTAGAGCCAATCACTCATATGTCTCAGACCCATGCTATTTATATGGTGATCATGCTTTATCTGGGAAAGTGCTTTAGTGAGGGGATCCGCCACATTGTCATCTGTGGGAACCCTTTCTATTTTCACATCATTTCTAGCTACTATTTCCCTTATGAGATGGTAGCGTCTGAGAACATGCTTGGATCGCTGATGAGACCGTGGCTCCTTTGCTTGCGCAATGGCTCCATTGTTGTCACAATATAAAGGAATCGGATCAACAATGCTAGGCACCACTCCTAGTTCGGTTATGAACTTTTTGATCCAGACTGCTTCTTTGGCTGCTTCTGAAGCAGCAATGTACTCAGCTTCTGTCGTGGAATCAGCAGTTGTTTCTTGTTTGGAACTTTTCCAACTAACTGCTCCTCCTCCCATTATGAACACATAACCAGATTGTGATTTACAATCATCTTTGTCAGATTGGAAGCTGGCATCCGTATACCCATTTACTTCCAAACTGCCCTCTCCAAATACCAAGAACATATCCTTAGTCCTTCTCAAGTACTTAAGGATATTCTTGACAGCTGCCCAGTGTTCCTCTCCAAGATTGGATTGGAATCTGCTTGTGACACTCAAAGCAAATGCTACATCTGGACGTGTACATAACATAGCATACATGATAGAACCAATTGCAGATGCATATGGTATTCTATTCATGCTCTCTTTATCCTCTAGTGTCTGTGGACACATAGACTTAGAAAGGTGTTTCCCATGCACCATGGGTATAAACCCTTTCTTAGAGAGATCCATATTGAACCTCTTCAATACTTTATCTATATATGTACTTTGAGAAAGACCTAGCAACCTATTGGATCTATCTCTATAGATCCTTATTCCCAGAATATAGGATGCTTCTCCAAGGTCTTTCATGGAGAATTGCTTGGATAACCATATTTTAACAGATTGGAGAAGAGAAATGTCATTTCCCATGATCAATATGTCATCTACATATAGAACTAGGAAGACAATTGCACTCCCACTGACCCTTTTATACACACAAGGTTCATCTGCATTCTGTGAGAAACCAAACTCTTTGATTGTCTCATTGAATCGTATGTTCCAACTCCTAGAGGCTTGCTTCAATCCATAAATGGATCTTTGAAGCTTGCATACCTTTTCGCCATTTCCTGATGTGAATCCTTCTGGTTGTGTCATATACACATCCTCGGTAAGATTTCCATTAAGGAAAGCTGTCTTCACATCCATCTGCCAAATCTCATAATCATAATGAGCTGCAATGGCTAAAAGTATTCTTATAGACTTAAGCATCGCTACAGGAGAAAAAGTTTCGTCATAGTCAATACCTTCTTTTTGACGATAACCTTTTGCTACTAAGCGAGCTTTATAGGTAACTATATTACCTTCCATGTCAGTCTTCTTTTTGAAGACCCATTTGCACCCTATGGGTTTTATCCCTTCAGGTGGTTGAGTTAAAGTCCATACTTTATTCTCATACATGGAGTCCATTTCGGACTGCATAGCCTTAAGCCATAAATCACGTTCTGAACTGTTCAAAACTTCTTGATAGCTTGTAGGCTCATTGTCCTCTACTACAGTTATGCCTCTATCCGAATCAATGTGAAATCCATATCTCACAGGGATAGAACGCATCCTAGTAGATCTTCTAGGATTTTGTGTATAATCAGGTTCAACTGTGATTTCATCATTATGAAATTCAGTTTCAGGTTCAATCGATTGATCATCTTCTATTTGTGGGTCTTGAACTTCACCAAGCTCAATTTTACTCCCACTGTCCTCTCGTAGGAGAAATTCTCTTTCTAAGAAGACAGCATGCCTTGAAACAAACACCTTTTGTTCTAAGGGATGATAGAAATAATATCCAAACGTTTCTTTTGGATATCCCACAAATAAACATTTGTCAGACTTAACATCCAGTTTGTCTGACATTGTCCTCTTCACATAAGCAGGACAACCCCATACTTTCATATGAGAAAGCGTGGGTTTCTTGTTATTCCACATCTCATATGGAGTAACATCAACCGATTTACTAGGAACTCTATTTAACACATAAACAGCAGTTTCTAGTGCATATCCCCAAAAGGACTTAGGCAAGTCCGCTCGGCTCATCATTGATCGAACCATATCTAATAGTGTTCGATTTCTCCTTTCAGATACACCATTGTGTTGTGGTGTATATGGAGGAGTCCATTGAGATAAAATCCCATTATCTCTAAGATAATCCTGAAACTCTTGACTTAAGTATTCTCCACCTCGATCTGATCTAAGTGTTTTAATACTTTTGCCAAGTTGTTTCTCTACTTCATTTCTGAACTCTTTGAACTTTTCAAATGCTTCAGACTTATATTTCATTAGATAGATGTATCCAAACCTGGAATAATCATCTATGAAAGTAATAAAGTAGGAGTAACCTCCTCTGGCATGTGTAGTCATTGGACCACATACATCTGAATGTATTAAGTCCAAAATCATTTTAGCTCGTTCTCCTTTACCAATAAAGGGAGCTTTTGTCATTTTTCCCAATAAACAAGATTCACATGTATCAAATGATTCATAATCAAATGATCCCAAATCACCTAACTTGTGTAACTTGGTCATGCGTTTTTCATTTATATGGCCTAAACGACAGTGCCATAAGTATGAGGTATTCAGATTATCATGTTTCATTCTCTTGGTATTCACATTATGTACTTCTTTAATTAAATCAAGAACAAAAATACCATTCTCAATGATAGCTTTTGCATAAAACATATTGTTCTTAAAAATGTAACAACATTTGTCCTTCAAAGAAATATCATAATCGTTCATCAAACGACTGAAAGAAATAATACTTTTGGATAAGGCTGGAACATAATAACAATTATTTAATTCCAGTACTAATCCACTAGGAAGAGGCAAATAGTAAGTCCCCACAACTGTTGTAGAGATGTTCTGTCCAGTAGCTGACTGCAAACATATCTCTGCCTTTCCAACTCTTCTAAAGCTTCTAAGCCCCTGTAGATCATTACATAAATGAGATCCACATCCGGTATCTAATACCCAAGATTGTTTTGAAGCAATAGAATAAGTATTAATTTCAATCATATGAATACCTGAAGTAGATGCAACAGCTTGCTTCTTCTCCTTAAGAGAATCTAGATAGGCCTTGCAGTTACGCTTCTAATGACCATCTTTTCCACAATGGAAGCAAGTTCCTTTGGGATTGTCTTTCTTGGCAACCTTCTTCTTGGAGATCCCACCATTCTTTGGCTGCGCCTTGGTTATCTTCTTCTTCTTCTGCTTCTTGCCTTTAGCAGAAGTGACAACCATGACACTTTTTGGATCTTTCTTAAATGATCCATCAGCTGTCTTGAGCATGTTGATTAACTCAGGAATGGATACTTGGATCTTGTTCATGTTGAAGTTAAGCACAAAAGGTGCATAACTTGGAGCCAACGAGTACAAGATTAAATCTATGTATAGATCATTATCCATAACATAGCCAAGTCTACTCAAATGCTCAATATACCCATACATCTTCAATGCATGAGCAGCAGCTGAAGTGCCTTCCACCATTTTGCAACTAAATAGAGCTCGAGCAATCTCATATTGCTCAGTTCTAGCCTGAGAAGAATAAAGCTCCTCTAGATGCAAAATGATGGTTCTAGCATCCATCATTTCATGTTGCTTCTGAAGCTCCGAGGACATAGCACCCAGCATCAAACATGCTGCTGCTTCACTATCCTCCATGTATTTTCGATAAATGCCTTTGATCTCATCAATGGCATCATCTGATGGAAGTGGTGGTGGATCTTTATCCAAGACATAATGGATCTTTTCAGCCCTGAGAACAATTCTCACTTGCCTGATCCAGTCAGAATAGTTGTTGCCAACCAGCTTGTTATCCAAGATTGATCGTATATTAATGTTTGATGTGCTCATGATGATGACCTAGATGTGAAAAAGAAAAGATATGAGAGTATGTTCATATATATGTATGCATTAATAAGGTCTTTAATTAATACATTTACTCCCATTATTTTATTACGAATTAATAGCCCTCACTATTTAATCCGAGAAAACCCGATGGTTTTCTTAGTGGGTCAATATCCAATCCTTGATATGTAATTTGACCTTGACTGTGGTCAACAAGCCAAATTCCATACCCTTGAAAGGTAGGTATCTCTATACCAATTGTGTCTCTACACAACTATTGGATCATTAGGTTATCAACTTTTGATGCATGCATATCATATATGCATTCCCTAATCTTGCCTCTAGAACCATTAGCCTTGACTGTGGTCAACAAACTAATGGGCTAGCTAAGATGACCCATTTAATTAGATTTGAACATATTCGATATAATGTGAGCTTGACTGTGGTCAACAACCCACACTATAAAGAACTCTGGTTCTCCTCAAATTAATGGAAGGCTTATATACCTTAGTATTTGTTTGAGGGTTTTAGTTAATTAAGTCTCATCATACATGGTTGGCATACATTTGTATGCATCCTATATCTATCACATAAATATAAGCATACAAATATGGTATAGTTATGGACTTCACTACATTGATTTCCCCGAGCCATGAGGGAAATCAAAAGGTCATACCTAGGTAGTATGCATGATTCAAACAAGAAAATAATTACATTATCTTCAAGCTTGTTGGATCTCCATCCGGCCCATCTTGCTCCTTGATATTTGTCTCCATTTCTATTTCTAATTCTAATCTAAGTAATCTAATTAAATATTACAATTTGAAATGAAATACAAACCAAAAACAAGTGGCCGGGACATGAAAGTCCTCATTGGGCCAAAACATGCATTATGCTCAATCATATTGGGCTTTGTCCATAACTAACCATCATGCCAATCATTCACCCTTATATGCCTCTCTAATGCATAAAGAAATGGATTACTAACTTTGTTTCAACTTTTGAAACAATATTTTGAGTTATTTTAATGATGTGATCAAATTAGGAAACTTTTTCCATTTTGGAAACTTTCATTTTAGGAAACCTTTTTGCATGAATGTGTTCTTGTCTTAATAATCAATCAAATTGATTATTAATTAATTATAAATTGATTATTTAATTAATTAATCATATTAAATAATTAAAAGAATCAATTTTGGGCTTAAAACAAGTGTAGGCCGAAACCCACAGAAGAAAAACCCTAAGTGTGTTCACACACAAACTAGTTTTGTGTCATTTGGACCATTTGGGCCTTTTGGAATGAGCCAAGCCCACTCCAGCCCTTAAAACCCATTAATAAACTTAATTAATGTTTATAATAGTTAATTTAAATCAGCTCCTTGGGCCCACCAAGTCATTCACTAATTTAAACCAAGTCCGTAAACATAATTAAGCCCATTAAGTGGTTTTAATGAATTAAAATTAATCAAATTAATTTAAGGCCCATTTTAATTAATCCAATTAATTAAAAACACTTTAATATATCATATATATCAGATTTAGAAGATCAAAAGTCGTTCTAACCAAGAACACATCAAGAACATACGAAGAACACCAATTTATCGAACTTTTCGACAAAACTAGTTTTCATGCAAAACTTGTTCGATTTTAATTCCGTTCGATTCTACGGCTTAATATCACATATTAAACACATAAAATATCATCTAAATGATTTTTAAATGGATCCATAAGAAATTAAATTAGAACAGCCCCTACAATACCTAGGGTTTCACGCCAAACCCAAATCAAAATGCTTCAAAAAATTCGTTTTTGTTTCCACCAAATTTATTTGATCACACATACAACCAGAAATCAATATTTCTCATTCATGAACAATCAAATCTAATATTTTAAAGTTCATGAAATAAATAACTCAAAACAAAACAAAACTTATTCTGCAGAAAAATATAGAATTGTATATCCATGGCAAAACCGTGGCTCTGATACCATGTTGGATTTTTATGGTTACATGCATCATATACATGAGCGGAATTTTAAAATTTTTAACCATATGATCTGATCTTGCCATGAATACACAATATAACTATATGAGAATAAGAAAAATCACCTTTGATTTTTGTTGAACAGTTGATTTTACTTCGCACCGGGTTGTCGCAAACCACAGTGTCCAAAATCGAACACCTCCAATGAGTAATCCACACTAGAGAGGGGTAAATTGAACCAACAAATTGGTGTTCAACTAGGGCTGGCCGAAATTCCCAAGAGCTAGCTTGGGAAGTGGCGCAAAAGTGGAGAGAGAATTAAGAGAAAAAGACTTTCCTTTTGTTTTAATCACATAACCCTAATTCTCATTAGTTGGCCTTTTATAGTTAGGTTAAAATTCCAACTCCTTAATGAGATTGGGCTCTTTAAAATTGCTGGAGAATTATTAATTGGGCTTCTGGAATTAATTATAATCATTTGGGCTTAATTAAATCCAAATTAAATCTTTTCATAAAAGACCATGCACAAAATCCACAAACTAGGCCCTTTGTGCATCTAATTGGATTTAAATGCCCAAATGGATTCCAAATCCAACCAAATTAAATATGTGAGTTCCATAACACTTATGTAACATATATAAATTAATTTGGTCCAAGAAAAAGCCCTCTAAGCCCTTCTGTATGGAGTTGGCGTGTAGCCCTCTTCTGGAGGGCTTCCTCCAACTTCTTCATTCCTTTGGCCCTCTATAATTTCTCCAATGGTCCTATTAATTATTATATCAGTCCTATAACACTTATAGTAGTCTTATAACACTTATAAGATAATAATAATTAATCATGAAATACATTATTTCATTTAGGTCCAATTTACAGAACATTTCTCAAAAGTTCCGCGGACAATTTTATTTGATCATAATTAATTAAACTCTTTAATTAATTATTATCATATTCTCCTCTCTACCTTTATAATAATATCAAATATTATTATCCTTGTCATTTTACCATTTTACCCTTTTCTCTATATGTGTGTGACCTATTGGGTTCCTGTCCATATTGGCAGTATAATATGTAATCGTGAGTTCTATTCAAAACTCACATGATTTAAACTCCTTTAAATCAATTTATCAATCTCTATTGATATTTTGATACATCATTATACAAGTCATGATTGGCCTCTAGCTAGGCATCATGACTACCCAAATGTCAGGAAAGTCATGTGGTTTGACTGTACCCTTCCATAGAAACAGTTACCGTGCAATTACTCCTTTCACCACTCTTATCTCAATTAGATTCTGAGTATGGATTTCTGTCAACTCATATAAATCTAATTATGTATGTTCTATTAATTTAACCATTGTTCCTAAAATGCCCTTCATGGATCTTCATCCATCTCGGCATATTACTCTGGCCAGAGATTCACTGAACAAGGTAATTATAGAATCATGCGAGATAACTTCCCTTGTTAAATCTGGGATGGTGAATCCTTTATCAATCACTCAAATATCTTCAAGTAGGTCATGATATACCCAATCTCCTAACTATGTTCACTCCCAGTTGGAAGTAATCAGTTATGGAGTCAAAGTATACCACTTGCTACTTAAGATAACTTTGGTGATCTCAAGTCTAAGGATACTTGCACAACCGCTATGAAGAGATTCCTCACTGACATAGATTTAATATCCATATGAGGATTCTCTTTGCAGGTCTCCAATGAACTTGTTCCTCTAACAAGCATCCACATGTTAGCATTGATTATCATCCATAATCACAATTATGAGAACCATTGCTTGAACCATTCAAGAAGCATAACATGTGCTAGTCTGTCCGAATTAACAATGTCCTATCTTGTTAATTCTATGACTAGGGATATTTAGATATTAACACATTTGCATGCGATAGACATCTCACATCATGAACACTTTCATGATTGCCTTTGCACTGTGTTTATAATATCTAGGACTTCATTTATTAATTTAAGATTTACAAACTCATGTATTCAAACACAGCATTAATAAATGAATGATGCCTTTTATTAAGAATATAAATTTCATACATATGAAAAACATCCCTATTACATGGGCTCTAGGGCATACTCTCTAACACAAGGCTCATCATCGTTCTTAATGAAGTCAAATTCTTTGACTGCCTCATCAAAACGAAGATTCCAACTTCGAGATGCTTGCTTTAATCCATAAATGGATTTTTGAAGCTTGCAAACCTTTTTAGGATGCTTGGGATTGACAAAACCTTCAGGCTGTGTCATATACACATCCTCAAGTAAATTTCCGTTGAGGAAAGCAGTTTTGACATCCATTTGCCATATCTCATAATCATGATATGCAGCTATGGCAAGCAAGATCCTAATGGACTTGAGCATGACTACAGGCGAAAAGGTCTCGTCATAGTCTACACCATGAGTTTGTCGAAAATCTTTTGCTACTAGTCTACCTTTGTAGGTCTTATCAGCTTTAAGTTTGAATAGCCACTTGCACTCAATTACCTTAGCACCTTCCGGTGGATCAACCAAGGTCCAAACCTGGTTATCGTACATTGATTGCATCTCGGATTTCATGGCTTCAAGCCAATTTTCCGAGTCTAGGCTCTCAATAGCTTCTCGGTAGGTAGTAGGATCCTCACGATCTACTAACTCAATAGTGTCACTATCAGTGATTAGAAATCCATATCTCTCAATCTCCTGACATACCCTACCGGACCTTCTAGGTTCTTATGTAATGGGTTCTTATTCCACAACTGGTTGTGAACTTGATCCCATTTCCAAACCATCCTCTATAGGAGTTTGTGGTGCTTGAATTTCTCCAAGTTCTACTTTACTCCCACTGTCTTTCTTGAGAAGGAACTCCTTTTCCAAGAAAACAGCCTTGCGAGCAACAAATACTTTGTTCTCGGCTTGTGAGTAAAAGTAGTATCCCTTTGTTTCTTTAGGATAACCCACAAACATGCAGACACTGGATTTGGATTCTAGTTTGTCATATGTTAATTTCTTAACATGTGCTTCACAGCCCCAAATCCTGAGAAAAGACATATTGGGTTCTTTCCCAGTCCATACCTCGTATGGTGTCTTCTCAACTGCTTTAGTTGGAGTACGGTTCAATAGAAACGCAGCAGTTTCTAATGCATAACCCCAAAAAGAGATAGGAAGATTAGCTTGACTCATCATAGATCGAACCATGTCCAACAGAGTTCGATTTCTCCTTTCGAACACACCATTCCATTGAGGTGTTCCAGGAGGAGTGAGCTGTGAAATAATACCACACTCCTTTAGATGACTGTAAAACTCTTGGCTTAAGTATTCGCCACCTCGATCTGATCGAATGGCTTTTATACTTTTGCCAAGTTGGTTTTCTACTTCATTCTTAATCTCTTTGAATTTCTCAAAAGTTTCAGACTTGTACTTCATTAGATAGACATAGCCATATCTACTGAAGTCATCTGTGAATGTCACGAAGTAGCTAAAATCACCTCTAGCATGTGTACTTAAAGGTCCACATACATCGGTATGTATTAGTTCCAATAAGCCATTAGTCCTTTCGCCTTTTTTATTAAAAGGACTCTTTGTCATTTTTCCATGTAAACATGGCTCGCATGTATCATAAGACTCTAAGTCGAATGACCCAAGCACTCCAGTTTTGTGGAGTCTTGAAATGCGTTTTTCGTTTGCATGTCCTAAGCGACAATGCCAGAAGTAAGTAGGGTTCAATTTGTTTGATTTAACCCTCTTTGTATTAATGTTGTATATGGACTCTTTGTTTTGTAAATCAAGGATATAAAGGCCATTTTGCAACATGGCATTGCCATAAAAAATGCCTTGGCGACAAATATGAGCATTGCCATTTTTAATAACAAAATCAAATTCATCATTATCCAAACATGAAACTGAAATAATGTTTATGCTCATAGCAGGCACATAATAACAATTATTCAAAACAATACAAAGTCTGGAAGGTAAAGTGAGGTGATAGTCGCCTATCTCCATGGCAGCAACTCGTGCTCCATTCCCCACACGGAGGTCCACTTCATTCTTTCCAATTAACCGCCTATTTCTTAACCCCTGCACATTTGAACAAATGTGAGAACCACAACCGGTATCCAATACCCAAGTGGTAGAAATAGAAAGGTTAATTTTAACAACAAAAATACCAGAACTGGACGCCTTGGCTCCATTCTTCTTTTGTTCTTCCTTAAAGAGAGCGTAATTCTTCCTCCAATGCCCTATCTTGTTGCAATGGAAGCAAGTGCTCTCACTCTCTTTGAGTTTTGGCGCCTTGGGCTTAGATTGGGCCTGAGGTGCACTCCCAACTGACTTGGGTTTTTCCTTTCCCTTTCCCTTTCCCTTAGCGGGTCCCTTCTTAATTCCCTTTTGAACCATTAGTACGGGATTGGTCTTTTGAATGTTCTCTTCAGCATTCTTAAGCATCCCATGAAGCTCAGTGACTGATTTGTTCATTGCATGCATGTTATAATTCATCACAAATGGATCATAAGCAGCAGGAAATGATCCTAAGATCAAGTTAGTGGCCAATTCCTTTGGCACTAGTACCTGAAGCTTCTCAAGAGTATCAAGATACCCTTTCATCTTGAGTACATGGGTACTAACAGGAGTACCCTCAGCCATCTTGCAAGAAATTAAAGCCTTTGTTGTCACGAACCTCTCGTGACGAGCTTGCTCTTGGAACATCTCCTTGAGGTGCACCATGATCGCATAGGCCTCTTGGTCCATAAATTGCTTTTGCAATTCAGGCACCATAGTGGCCAGCATCAGACAGGTCACATCATTGGAGTTGCTCTTCTTGGTCTCAAAAGTTTCCTTTTGAACCGCAGAGGCGTTCCTTCCTGGTTCATCAGGCAAGGGTGCATCCAAAACATACGACTTCTTCTCTTGCTTAAGAACTATTCTTAAGTTTCGAGACCAGTCTATGAAATTGGTGCCATTCAATTTGTCCTTTTCAAGGACCGATCGCAATGAGAAATTGTTGTTTGAAGATGCCATTTTCAATCTACAATAAAATTTAGCAAGATTAAATGAGGTCTTATTAATGATCCCACAAACCGAATTAATATCCCTTTAAATAATTCGCGTTAGTGATTTAATGTGGGCCAAGATCCACTTTTCACAACAACTTATTAGTCAAGCTGAGCTTGTACACCTAACAAGTTAAGTTACTTAGGTAGGAAAACTCCAATCATGTCTCGTACATGACTCTTGGATCAAATGGGCTAACATCTTAGGATATTATAGCACAACCCATTTATTAGTTGCCTAGGTCTGGGCATCCCTTTCCATGATAAGTCCAACCTACATTCACAACCCATGCCTCACAAAGATAATCGGGCGCATCTAGGACTCCTAGTCTACGTGACCGATGATCGATGCCTTGACATGTTTCGAATTAGGAAGGCAACTTTGTGACTTACTATTTTAGGGATTCATTTTATTAAGGCTTACATGGCATACGCTTTGTCATCCATACATAGCATGCATATATATATATAATTGCATAAAGTAAAGCGTGACAAACATGGGCCCAAAAACCTACAACTAAGATTCTATACTATTACATAAGAATCTTCGAGTTGGGCTTCTCCACTCCGGTGGGCTTTATCTTGATTTACAAAGTCTTCAAATAAATTCTATTCTAAGAAATAAATGAAACTTTTACAATAAAATATAATGGCTCGCAGGCCATATTTAATTACAAAAATCCAGGGCCCATGAATGCACCATGCATATCCATTCATCACACCAAACTAGCAAATAAACATACATAGCATTCATGGATAAAACAAAGTCCAAATTCATTTAATTTAGCCAAGCCCATTAATGGAAATTGTGTACTTGAACCTTTAAGAGATGACCCCGTGATGGGCCTGGGCCGAAGCCCAATGGACTAAATCCTCTTATTGAATAAGTTTTCTTAAAAGCCCAAAACACAAACTAGTTAGATTTGTGCCATAAATCAACTCTAGTATAATTTCCAATTTTGCCATTTTTAATTTTATGTCATACAGCCCATAAACACTAAAAATGCATATAATATGTGCTAACATGAATTAAAAATAAAATCATGAAGAACACATATAATAACACACGACATTCATGGAAAAACAAACAAACAGCAAAACTAGTTGTTTAATGCTTATGTAATGCCATGAAATGCACAAACATTTAAATCAATTTTATGAGTCATTTAATAATCTAAATAAGTCCATAAATATTGATTTAATATTCTGTACCATTTTAATCTAAATGTGTTTTTACCATTTTAATCAAAACAAAGCAAACAATGTTGATTAAACATGTAACAAACACAAACTAGTCATTGTTTTAAGTGATTTTAAAATTAATCAATTAAATTGTCATGGACCAGAATTAAAACCAAATTTAAAATATGTCTAGACCTGATATTTAATCTTTAAAAATCACTTACAAACATGCCAAAATAAATTTTACATTTAATTTTGAAAACTAGTTGTTTAACTAGCAATTTACATGCCAACTAGCACCTAGTTTCATAATTAACATGTACCATCAGGTATAAATAATTAAATCCGACCATTACCAGCCCTAATAACATCTTAGGAAAGTATATTAACATGTCATATTAATTATAATACCTATCTAATCAATTAAAATCGTTTTTACACCAAAACAATGCAAAAAACTCAAAACAGAAAATTTCAGATTTGCATGTTTTCAAAATAACGATTTTTAATTAATTTTTTCATGCATCTAAAGCACTAAAATAAGCATGTTTAGTCTCTGATACCACTGATGGAATATGACATGGTATGATAATCATGATGGCACAGCGGAAAAACAAAAAATTTTATCATACATACCATACATATCCAAAACTAGGAACGAAACATGCAATTTTAGGTTGTAGAACTCACAAGTTAAGATGCCTTTTAGATATTGATTTCGGTGATGGCCAGCAACTAAGATGACTTTTTCCGCCTTAGTTCTCGATCACCAATGCCAAGGAACAGCCTTTTGCGCCACTCCCTCTATTCTCACACACACACTTGCACCGACGGCTTAAAATCAAGATTGCTAGCTCTCTTTTTCGGTATTGTGTAATGGTTATAGTTTGAAGCTACAAAATTTGATTTTTTACTTCTCTTAGGTTGCTATTACTACCCAAGAACACAAGAGAATGAGGAACTATCCTTTCTCCTTGTGAAAAATTGGGCCAAAAGAATTGAGAGAGAAAGATGAAGTTCACGCAAAAACTAGAAAAAAACTAGGGTTTTTCATGCCAACTACCATAAAAATATATGTCTCATTTTTCCTTTAAGTGATATATCCCAAATATACTACCTCAAGATAAATAATATTTTCATTTATCACTTAATTAAAATTAGTAATATTTATTGATAAAAACTCTTTTAATTTATCCAAGATAAAATCAAAAGTTATTTAATCAAATAATATCACTTATTTTTAGGATAAAAGATAAGACATTTAAATCTAATAAATCACTTAAATAATATACTATACATGTGCCGAAATTCCTTGTGATTTCTTTAGGAATTTCGGCCACATTAAATATAATTTAGATGATTTAATTAGATAAATATGTCTTTAGGCTTTAATACTCAATTAATTAAATTAATTCATGACATTTAATTAATTGAAATTAAACCTTGTGGGCTGAATTTCTCTCTCTCATGGACCAAGGCCCAATAGCAATTTTATAACCCATTACATACATTAATTTGACTTTAATTAAAAGCCCAAATTAATGCTCAATACTTAATTTAAATATTTTAAGCCCAATGCTTTGTGTGCGATCCTATAGGTCCATTTAATGTTGGCAATGAATTAATAAATTAATTCAAAGGCTATATATATTCTCTAGCAAGATATTATAGCATTCCAAATTAAATGAAAATGCATATGGCATTTAGTGACCTAATGCAATTTTGCATAGTCCCTTACCCTTAAATATCAGAATTAATATAAGGCATGGAACTAGTCATCCTTATATATATTAATTCCTTTCTTGATATTCCAGTGACACTGAACTCTCAGATAAATAATGATTACTCATTATCTCATCTCGGTATGGCCATACACTTCTCAGTTCACTGATCAAGTGGCCGATGATATTTTCTCTCTTATTGAGAGGGGTAATATTACCCTTCACTTCTCTCATGCTCTCTAACATGAATTAATGCATACCCAATCATACCCGTACTTGTCACTCTGTTACGAGCACGTTAGGTGTATGTCAAAGTACACAGTAATTCATAAAGAGTTTCATAGAGATTTCAGGTCTAAGAACTCCGATACAAAACTTGCATATGAGAAACACTTATGACTTGTACCATGTAGTGTTCTCATGAGCGGATCGTATCCAGATACCATGTTCTTTAACATGTATCTATGATCTCTGATTGACACTCTTGTCCTAATGATCCGTAAGACAGAACTCATAATATCAGAGAGAGCATACTAGTCTTAATTCATTTGTTATTCCCATAACAATGACTGACTAGGGATATTTAGAATGAAGTCTCATTTGTTTCAAGGTCTTACAATCCATGTGCCTCACATATGATAACTTAAACCGAAACGACATTCTTGGATAGTTTTATCAATTGATATGCACAGGAATACAAAAGATAAAACTAATGCCTCATTTTATTAATTTCAAATGTTTCGTTACAATGCATTGGGGCTAGGGCTTACACTAACAGATATATGCTCAATTATCATTAAGCAATTTCTAACATAGAAATACATGTATCTAAGGATGTAAATCAAGTTATGATTACATATGTATAGCTTAACTACATGTTGTTATGATAAATTCATAGTTACATGGAAGCACATTGAATTAAGTATGGCATGTAATATGATTTTTGATAAAGGTTTACATATAATTATATTTGTACATAAGTAAGGATTGTTAGTAATGATATAAAAATATTCATATGTGATCAAACTTATATACATGGTTGTTGTGTGCAATTATGCTTTTATGTACATATTTTTAATAATGGAGTAAATGTTTATTTGATACATGCATGTATACTATGAAGTTAAGAAATGTTTAAATAGGATAAATGAAAGTTTATAATATAAGACTATCATATGATTACATGAATGTAATATATATAAATGTGTATATATATATATATATATGTAAATGTCTAAATGATTATACATGATTTTTATTGATCTCTTGAAGTTACTATGATACTTATAGTTTGAAATGTCAACTTTACTTGTATAAAGAAGTAATGTGATTTATAGATTATATGTGAACATATAAACATATGTATGTATATAATATGATCTTACATGATTGGGTTTGAATTTTAAAAGATGTTTTAGAGTAATAATTCAAATAATATGTTTAAAGTGAAATGTCTAAATATGTCTTTATTTAATCATAACATAGATATGTACATGCATTTGCATTTAATTATATTTTAGTGTAATAATAATAATATATAATTAGGTATATTGTGAGTAGAGACACTTAATATAATAAGATGATAAATGTTGTTCATATGGAGATACATGCCTTATTCTCCTTGCAATTAAAGAGTAGTAATACTTAATTGTGCTCAAGATAACATGTTTATAGAAAATTTATATGTTTATATCTATGACACCATGCTCATATGTATATACATGAATATATATGTATGAACATCAATATGTATATGATGAGAATAGAGCAAAGTACAAAATAGCAATACCGAATAGTGCATATGATCACATGTTTACAGAAAGTTATACGTGAGCATGTATATGATTACCTTGTACATAGTTATATAAGAGTATACATGTATATGAATGAATAAAGAAAAGATAACGTAAAGAGATTTTACTGCCTGCGTTGAGTCTAAGAAGTGGATAGATAGGCTTGCCTATAAGGGTACCTTGTAGCTGTTTTTGAACATTTTGACCTGTTTAGGTCCACTTTAATTTAAAAGTAAAGTGACCCTATTTGTGTTTAAAAGTTAAAGTTAATTTAAACAACCCTCGTGTGGGTTGTAGCTGACCCTGCTTGGGTCCGCTTGATCAGTCCATGTTATTTGATTGACCCCATTTGGATCTATGTTATTGTTCGACCTTGTTTGGGTCCACCGATTTATCATACAGTTTTATCCCTACAAGGGATCATTGTTTAATACCTTCGGGTATCTTATTTGTTCTTTGGGTACCACCGTATATCCCGATATCCACTTCTTTAGAATAGTGCAGGCTTTATTATCAAGGTTAAGAAAAGTTTAATAAGGCATGCAAATTCTTAGTTGACTTTATACTATTCTACATAAGAAATCCCTTTTGTTGCATACAAAACCCATGTCTAAAAGAATGCTCAATAGTATATGTATCTATACTGCTAGTATAAAAAAAATGCATGTTAATTGCTAAATGCTCTCTATATATATGTCCTTTATTTTTATATGTATTACATTGTATGAGTTATGCTATAACACCCATTGTTTTTGAAATATGTGTTTTCCTATGCTTATATATGTGTTCACATTATTGCATGTACACATTCTTTAACGTGTATTTGTTATGTTTGGTTGATAGGCTTATTCTTATGATATATCAAGTATGCTATAACATGTATAACTTATGGAATATAAAGTAAGCTTATAGTAATATTATAATCTCACGTTAATTGGAAGTGTTGAATTGTTGTATAATTCTAATGTGTGTATATCATGGACATACAAGAATAGAAGTAAGTTAATTTCAACACTTGTGAAGATTGTTTATGGAATTTAATAATAGGTAACTCTACTTTTATGATTAAGCATTGATTAATAAAATAATCATATGTTAATTAGTTCAATTTAAGTTCAAAGGAAGTTGGAACTTGTATGATCATATATGATAATTGAAACGTCAATACAAATTCTTACGGTTAAACTTAATGATTTCTATAAGTGAATGTAAATATTCAATTTCTTTCATTTCTTGAAATAAATCATTGTTATACTTGAGGCATGTTGTGTGCTTGTTAACGATCACTGTGAGTGGTCGTTTATCATGATTTTAGTTCCCCACTAAGCTTTATAGCTTAGCATGGGTGTTTCATCGTGTAGGTTGCAAGGATAGGACTTTCTCTCAGGATTGATATCTGTAGCAGGTTGGCCAACACAAGTTTTTGAAGATTATAGAGTATATAGTCTTCTTTTTGGTTCCTTTTTGTATTTCGAGGGTTTTATGTTGTGTTGGAAATCTTGTAAAAGTACAACTATTTTGTAAGATGTTATCAATGGTTATATTTTGTAAAGAGACTCTAATGTATATTGTGAAGTCTTAATAGTATAGCACTCTTATGGATTAAGTATGAATATCAGTTCTCTATATAGTTGATATATGTTTATGTTGCACAGTAAAACATGTCTATTGAGATGGATAAAGTGATATGTATAGATTATAAAATTAGGGTGCTACACATATGCACCTAGACCAAAACTCAAAACTATTATCCTAGACCTACACCTCTTGATACTCAATATGAAGAAACTAGATATCAATTAGAATACGATAGTAGATCTTTATACGAATGGAATATAGATGGTTCATAAGAATATCAAATATTAAATTTATTACAAGAAATGACTATGGCAGATAGTGCTTATAAATCAAAAGGAAATAATGAAACTGCAATATCTCAAATGTTAATATCAAGATTTATTGGACAATTAAAAGGTTGATGGGATCATTATGTAACTGAAATAGATAAAAAATTTTATATTAACAGCACACAAAAGGATTGTTAAGCTAATGTTCAAATAGAAACATAGCAAGATGACATAATCAGTACTTTAATATTTGCAATTGCTAAAAATTTTGTAAGAGACCATCGTTTATATTAAGAAAGAAGTTCAGAAATTCTTCAAAACTTAACTTGTCCTAAATTACAAGATTTTAGATGGTATAAGGATTTATTTTTAACTAAAGTAATGACTAGAATAGATTGTAATAATATTTATTGGAAGGAAAGATTTTTAACAGGATTACCTAAGCTATTTACAGAAAGAGTTCGGAGTAGATTAAAAAGAGATAATAATGGTATGATACCTTATAATGAATTAACTTATGGACAACTAATAAATATAGTTAACATAAAAGGATTATCAATTTGCGTTGATTTAAAGTTAAAAGCAAAACTTAAGAGAGATAGTGTAGTAGGAAGAAAAGAATTAGGTTCATTTTGTGAACAATATGGTTATCAACAGATTAGAACACCATCAGCTACTAAAAGGAAAATAAAATCTAAAAGAAAATACATATATAAAAGAAAAAGATATAAGCCAAAACGAAATTATAATTAGGAAAAGCCTATTAAGAAAAAACCAAAATATAGAAAATTCAAACCTAAGACTAGTAAAAAAGATATAGTAATTTGTTATAAATGTGGTAGGCAAAGACATTATTCAAGAGATTATAGAATAAAGAAATACATAAATAATTTAGATATCTCAGAAGAATTAAAAAATGAAATAGCTAAAATTATAATCAATGAAGATTCAGGTAGTGATAACAAACTTATTAATTATTCAGAAGATGATTTAAATGTAATAAGCGGAAACTCTCAAACTAGTAGTGAAAATAGTAATTCTGATTCTGAATCATGTAGTTGCTTAGGATCATGTCAATGTAAGTTTCGGGGATTAATTAGGTTAAATAAAGTTAAATTTTGACATATAAACTATAACTATGTCATAATAATTAACATATAGGTATTGATTTTTTATTATTTTTTAATTTTTTAATTAAATATTTATTTTTATTGATCATATATGTAATATTTTCTATAATAGTATAATAATCTGAAAAATGAGGTAAATTTAAATTTTCTATTTTTACTATATTTTCTTCTAATTTTATTAATCTCGGTTCAAGAACTTTTATTTCTTCTTTTAACTCATTTATTAACCTATCTATATCTTTAAATTTATTTTTAATATTTTCCATATTATTATCCTAAAAGTATCTTATTTAATATATTTTTTAATCGCCTTATTTCATAATTTCTATTATAGATCTGTTGATTATAATATAACATTAAAATATAATTTTTAAAATTTAAATATGTATCTGTTAGTAATTTTTTCCTAGCATTTATATTTTTTATTTCTAAATGTAACCTATTTATTTCATTATTTAATCGTCTAAATAAATCTTTAAGATAATCCATTAGATCAAACAATTCCAGTATTAAATTAACTAATATTATGCTAATTTGAAAATCTCTATAGTTACACATATTAATTTTATGAAATATTTTATTGATTTGAGAAATGCTATGCAAGAATACTAGGAATAAGATCAACTAAAATATCAATTAAATTTATTTTCTTATGAAAATTTTGATAATTAAAAAATTCACTTGAATGAAAATAATGTAAACTTTCATGCATATCAATTAAATGATTTTTTAAACTAATTAATTCTTTTTTGAGTAAGAACATATCTTGATCAATATCATAATCAATTGAATATAAAACGTTTAAAAATTTATCTAAAAACCAAGACATAATTAAAATGAAATACCTAATTTATTATGATTTGATCATAATATACAAGGTATTTCTGATGAAATAATAGGAGTACAAGTACAAGCTTTTGAAAATATAAGCTGCAAATCTAAGATTCTATTACAAAAGGAGGTTGATATTATAAGTGGTTTTTTTATTCTTCTCTCTAATTGTGAACTATTTTGAACACTCGTAAAATCTTCGTGGGTAAAACCTTCTGCCTCAGCTCATGAAAAAAAAATGCCTTCTTATACTTGAATAAAGTTGATGCTCAAACCTTGCAATAATTGTATGAAGATAAAGTCGACTGCTGCACTTAACATCTGTCTTTGAAATGATGATCTTGATAAGGCCTTCAGATTTATAATAATTATTTGGATAAAAGATAAAATGCATTGATTTCCTTTCAAAACGTGTAAATTGAAATGATGAAAACTTAACTCTTTTGAAATAATAGTTTGTGTCAAGATAAGGTAATAAAGTTTGAATACTAAAAGTACTATTGGTGAATAGTAAAATTACTCTTAGAAAACTATTCCTAAAAGCTTTATCTTTTGAAACTTGAAATAGGAAAGTCCCGAGAGTTTTATTAAAGACATAGCCTACTATTTTTGACTTTTGACTTTTCTTTTTCTTTTTCTTTTTCTTTTTTATGATTATTTTTTTATTTGCATTTTTTCTTTATGTACATGACATTTATTAGTTATACTATGTATATACTTTATAATTCTACATCTGCATATGGATCTTACGAATCTTCAAGTGCTCTTCGAGGAGGAGGAGTACTACCTTCGGATGAGTTGGTCCTTTTTGCTGAAATATGGTTGAGAATAGAATTGAATTCATCTTCTATGGATGCTGAAGATAATAAAATGACAATTTGATTTTTATCTGTAATAAATCCTACTAGCAAATTCAATGATGAAGTGGTAGATGTTGGTTGCTCTAAATAATTAATAACTGCTTGTTTATTAGCCTTCTTAACATCAAAATTATCCCACCATTTTACTCGAAATTCGCAATAAAGAATTGGCAACTGATTAACCTGCTTAGAAATGTGATAGATCCACAAAATAATCCATTGAACCTTGAATATTGCACAATATTTTAAAAGATTATCTGGAGCACCTGGATTGCAGTAAGTAGTAAACTTGACAAAAGCTTCTCTGATTTGGAATGGAGTTGCTTCAATGATCAAACCAAAATAACTAAACCATCTGATGAATCAATTTGGGAGAACGCCATCGAACTTATGTGAAAAATAAAAGAACCACGAATGTTGAAAATTCCTTAAGTATAATTCTATATACCATGCTTCTTGATAATCATAATAGCTATATACTAACTTGGAAGGATATCCTAATAATGTCTTCAATTGATATGGTCATGATCCCCATTCTGATTGAGTAATGACATGAATAATCTTAACCTTACTATAAGTAATCCTATTCTTATCTCTCTCATCATAATTATGTTCTATTTCTACTGACTCGGTATCTACTAATATGGTTTCATAATACTCTCTTGTTTTACTTTGATCATCCTCATAAAAATACCAACTTTTTGGAAAAATATGATCAATTAACCTATAGAAACTTTGATTATCTGATATACGAAGTTCTTCGGGTTCTAAGACTTTAATAAATAATTTTTTCTGATTCATATGATAAGGAGAAGAAATTTTAGTAGAAGAAGAATATACTATAGGAGAAACATGAGAAGAGGGAGAAGCTAAAGCTAATGAGTATGGTCAAGAAGGTACAGAGGTGAAAAAGTTTGAGGTTCTGAAGTGGAGGAAAAGAAGGAGTTACTGGAAATAAAGGTCTGGATAATGTTCTAATAGGAAGAGGTATGAGTGGATGATTCTGTTGAGAATTTTCTGATGATAATGAATTTCATGTTGATAATGTAGTTTTTGTCAAAACTTTTTTATTAGAACTCATTTTCCCTGTAAGAATTCACGAGAAAGAAAATCAGGTAAATTATTATCTTTATCCTTGATTAATTCGATTTCAAAAGCAAAGTTACTAAGTAAAGCTTGGCATCTTGCAAAAATCTATTTTGAAATTAAAGTTTTGACATCTTTTTCTAAAACATATTTTGTTAATAAACAATCAATGCATAGTAAAAATCTTCTCATGTATAAATCATCTTCAAATTTTTTATGCATAAAACTATACTTAATATTCTTTTTTGATAGTAGAATAATTCTTTTGAGTTTGATTCCTGCTTCCTGAATAAAATCTTACCAATTCTTCTTTGTTAGATTCCTTTCATTTTTTCTTTAAAATACCACCATAACCTATATCACTAGCATCTATTTCAAATATTAAAAAATCTTCTGGATGCGGTATATTTAAACATGGTAAACTTTTAATTTTTTCTTTAATTTCTTTAACTATACTTGTATGTTTTCTGTCCATGGTTCAGGTTTCTTTTTAATCTATCATGTAAGGGTTTATATAATTTTCCTAAATCCTTGAAAAAATCATGAACATAATTTAAATCTAACTTTAGTTTAGAAGAGTTGCATTTTTGGTGCAGAAATGACTAATCCATTTTTGATGAATTAAGTGGAAAAATTTCTTTAAATGTTTAATATGTTGACTTATTGAATCTGAAAAAATTAATACATCGTCAATATAAACTATTGAGAATTCATGTATTGGTCTTAAAATATCATTTATAATATTTTGAAATTCTAAATGAGCATTTTTTAAACCAAATGGCATAACATTCCACTCACAATGTCTAAATGGAACATTAAAACCTGTCTTATACCTATCTTCTTCATCTACTTGTATTTGCCAAAATACTGATTTCATATCAAATTTAGAAAAAAATATTTGTATTATAAAATTTCTTTAATAAATCTCTTTTGTATGATATAGGGTATCTTATCCATTGTAAAACTGCATTTAAAGGTTTATAATTTATTACTAATCTAGGTGTACCTCTTTCTATTTTTGCTGCATTCATAACATAAAATGTTGAACATAACCAAGGTGACTTAGAATCTCTTATCAATCCTTTTTCTTTTAAATTTTGTATTTCTTTTCGAAAAATTTTTTCTAAATCTGGTGCCATTTTAATAGCTTAAGATTTTGTTGGAATTTTCTTTTCATCAAAGTCTTTTATGTAAGTTAATTTTACTACATGTTGTTTTCTATTCCAAAAAGCATTAGGTACTGGTGCACAAATTTCTTTTGAAAATATACTTTCAAATTCTTTGATTTTTTCTCTTATCTCTGTACTATCTAATTGTTCTTTTATTATTTTTTCTTTTATTTCTTTTATGAGAAATTTAGTCTATTTTTGTCTATTTTTTAACAAATTGATTTTTTGAATATTTTTTCTCACGTGACTAATATCTCTAGATACTATTGGAAATTAAAATTCAAAAAAAAATTCTTTATCTAAAATCTTTGTCTTAATTTCATTATCTCCTACCTGAAAAAGAATATAAGATTGTAATAAAGGGTGTTCCTAATATAACTCCAGAATTTAAGTTTTTAACTAACACTAAATGAGTTTTAAAACAATATCCTTTATTGTAAATCTTAACTCTTGATAATTTATAATTAATGATTAACTTAGATCCATTAGCGGTACCTAATCTTTCAGAAGTTTTTTCATAATATTTAGTTGGGATTAAACATTTTTGTATACAATTTTGATCTGGTCCACTATCTATTAAGGCTAAAGTAGTTAAATGAAAATCATCATTAACAACTATATCTAATTTTAAATACCATTTTTGATAATTTACTTGAGATAAACAATTTATGTATTCATCTTGAGTGTCTCTAATAATAATACCAGAGGATACTATTCCTTTTAATTTTTTATCTTCTTTTACAGAATTACTAAAACTAATTTTGAAACTTTCTTCTCCTAAACTTTGAACTTTTCCTTTTAATATTTTTACTTCTTGTTTTAATATTTTAATTTCTTCTTAAAGATCTTGAATAGTTGATTCCTTCTTAATTTCAAATTTATTATATACGTCAGCTAGATTATAAGATGTAAAATCTCTTTTTTTCTTTTGTACTAATTATTTCTCTTAATCTAAGTAGATAATTCTTTTTTATTTTCAGATCATCTATTTTATCAATAATGTCTAATAAAAATTCTTTTTCATCACTTATCATATTTATATTATGACATTGACATTGTCCTAAGCAACTACATGATTCGAAATCAGAATTATTATTTTCACTACTAGTTTTAGAGTTTTCCCTTATTGTATTCAAATTATCTTTTGAATAATTAATAAGTTTGTCATCACTACCTGAATCTTTATTAATTATAATTTTAGCTATTTCCTTTTTAAATTCTTTTGAGATATCTAAATTATTTATACATTTCTTTATTCTACAATCTCTTGAATAATGTCCTTGCCTACCACATTTATAACAAATTACTATATCTTTTTTACTAGTCTTAGGTTTGAATTTTCTATATTTTGGTTTTTTCTTAATAGGCTTTTCCTGATTATAATTTCGTTTTGGCTTATATATTTTTCTTTTATATATGTATTTTCTTTTAGGTTTTATTTTTCTTTTAGTAGCTGATTGTGCTCTAATCTGTTGATAACCATACTGTTCACAAAATAAACCTAATTCTTTTCTTTCTACTACACTATCTCTTTTTTGTTTGGCTTTTAATTTTAAATCAATGCAAATTGATAATCCTTCTATGTTTACTATATTTATTAGTTGTCCATAAGTTAATTCATTATAAGGTATCATACCATTATTATCTCTTTTTAATATACTCCTAACTCTTTCTACAAATAGCTTAGGTAATCCTGTTAAAAATCTATCCTTTCAATAAATATTATTACAATCTGTTCTAGTCATTACTTTAGTTAAAAATAAATCCTTATACCATCTAAAATCTTGCAATTTAGGACAAGTTAAGTTTTGAAGAATTTCTGAACTTCTTTCTTAATATAAACGAGGATCTCCTACAAAATTTTTAGCTATTGCAATATTAAAGTACTTATTATATCATCTTGTTTTGTTTCTATTTTAACATTATTTTCTACCTTAACAATTCTTTTATGTGCTGTTAATGTAAAATTTTTTATCTATTTCGGTAACATAATGATCCCACCAACCTTTTAATTGTCCAGTAAATCTTGATATTAACATCTGAGATATTGCAGTTTCATTATTTCCTTTTGATTTATAAACACTAGCTGCCATAGTCATTTCTTGTAATAAATTTAATATTTGATATTCTGATAAACCATCAATATTTCATTCATATAAAGATCTTCCATCGTATTCTAATTGATATCTAGTCTCTTCATATTGAGTATCAGGAGGTGTAGGTCTAAGATAATAGTTTCGAGTTTTTGGTCTAGGTGTATATATATTAAAATGTAATTTTTTAATTGATAATTCATCCGCATTATTTTGCTTAAACTGTTCTTTTAAATTTTTTACTTCTGATGGAGTTTCTATTTTAGACATAGTTTCTTCGTCTATATTCATAATATGTTTATCCTTAATATTTATCTTTGCTAATTTTTCTTCTATTTTTTCTTAATACATTGTCTTCATCTTTTAGCTTAATGATTGTTCTTGGTGAAAATTCAAAAGGTTTAAACAATAGGATTTCTAATTCAATAAGTAGATTTGCTACTACCTTTTTTTATGTCTGTCCTTTTTCTGTTTGTGTCTTAGGTGTTTGTACTATTTCCTCAACTCTATTTAACTAATTAGCTATAGTATCTAATATTTGATTTGAAAAATTATTCTGTAATATTACATGTTGTAAATCTTTTTCTACTTCATTATTTTCTGCTTTTATTTCTTTAAAGGGTTCGGCAAAATAAGTTTTTTCTTTATTTTTTAATTGAATACCCTCTAACGGAGGATGTATATATACAATTGATTTCCCTTCTAAGGTGTTCCATTGTTTACCTATTTTTAAAGATACATTTATTTCTTTTTCAAATGGATAATCTATATAATTATAATAACAATAATTTTCAAACCACAAAAATAAAGTAATATTAACTTGTTTATCTTCCATATCTTTATACCATAAATTTCTAAAATTACTTAATTCAGTTTGAGAAAAGTTATTGAAATACCATTCAGCTTTCTGCTTATTATATTCTGCTTTTAAATCATTTCTTAAAAATTCTTTATTTATCTGAAAATTGGTCATTTTTGAATTACTAATTAATTTGAGAAAAAACTTCCATTTGAGATCTAGTTGGGCTAACTAAAAATTCACTTTCTTTTTCTTTAGTATATAATGGCCTAGGAATACTTGTATTAAAATCTATCCTTTATAATTCCAATTTTTTTACAGATAATGGTTTATGTATTGGAGGTCTATTATTTGAATATATAGAAGAACTACTTGATTGATTATTATTTGAGGAAAATTTTATTTGAACTGATCCATCACTATGTTCTAATATTCTTGAGAATTGTTTATTAATATTAATTGGTCTAGGTTCACATACCTCTTTTATTTTCCAATTTCTTGATCTAGTAATTTCATCCCATCTAAGCCGTTTTGGAATTTGAATATTAGAATGGGCTTTATTTGCTTTAAATAATAAAGTTTCATTTCTTTTAAAAGGTTTCCTAGTTTTAGGATCTATAGTTGTGGATATTACTTTATAATATATTCTATATATTACTGCTATTGCTTTAACATTTTCCTTAAAATTTAAATTTTTTGTATTAACAGTTAAAGTTAAAGTATCTGATATATTCAAATCATATAGACAAATAGTGAATCCTGGAAAGCAATTTAAATATACTATTCCATTTGCTAAATTTGTTTCTGCCAAAACAAGTAAAGAATTAGAAAAATTAACATGTCTAGCATCTTTTAAATACATTAAAACAATAGTATCTAATCCTAATCTAAATAAAGGTTTTATTGCTATCTGTATTGATCCTATATGCAAGAATCTATATTTTTTCTTCTTATGTTCATTTATTGCTTTTTTTGATAATAATTGAATAGTTTCATGTTCCTAATTAATAGCTATTGTCTGTTCTTTTTGTTTAATAGAATAATCATGGAAAATTTCAAAAGCGCCTATTGAATATATTGTTTGAATATCCTATTTAGGTATAGTCCAATCAAACAAATCATTCTCTACTTTTTCAATATTTTTTTCTACAAAATTTATTTTATCTAACTCTCTTTCCTTTATAGTGTTCATTTCATCTAACTTTCTAATATTATCTTCGCTAGTTGAACCAGATCTAGAATCTTTAATAGAAAATATTCTACTTAATCTATCCATCCAAATATATTTAATCAAGCTAAATTTAAAGAGAAGTCGAGAATAAAACTTGTGCGAATCATAGGACCACCAAGCTTATCGGGACCACCAACACGCCATCTCGGTTTCCATGGGCTGACCAACGTTAAGCCCTCAGGGCTGACCAACGTTTCGTTGCTCCAAGCATAGTCTCAAAATTCTTTTTAAATTTTTCTTAATTAAATATACTCTGACCAATGTTTCATCGTTCTAAGCACAATCTCAAAATTCTTTTTAAATTTTACTATATTAAATATACTCAGTTTGATATCTTAATTAGAATAATTTTCTAAGAAGGATTCTAATTATCTAATTCAATTTTGCTAGATAATACTAGAAATTTAAACTTAGAAATTTAATACGCTCATACTACCTACCCCACCGAACCAAAAAAAGAATTTCGAGGACTTAGACTATCCCCTCCGGGCTCTGATATCAAAAATGGTGGATCGGGTCTACCACTTAGTTTTGGGGATTAATTAGGTTAAATAAAGTTAAATTTTGAAATATAACCTATAATCGGGTCTACCACTTAGTTTTGGGAATTAATTAGGTTAAATAAAGTTAAATTTTGAAATATAAGCTATAACTCTATCATAATAATTAACATATAGGTATTGATTTTTTATTATTTTCTACTTTCCTAATTAAATGTTTATTTCTATTGATCATATATGTAATATTTTCTACAATAGTATAATAATCTGAAAAAGGAGGATCATATATATATATATATATATATATATATATATATATATATATATATATGTATGTATGTATGTATGTATGTATGTATACATATATGTACATATATATGTATACATACATATATATGTATATATGTACATATGTATACATATATATCTATGTATGTATACATACATACATATATTTACATACATGTATACATACATACATACATATATATATATATACATACATGTATACACATACACACACACACACACATATGTATGTATGTATGTATGTATGTATGTATGTATGTATATGTACATATGTATGTATAAATACATGTATACATACATATATACATACATACATACATATATATATATATATAATATATATATATATATATATATGTATATATATATATATATATATATATATATGTACATGTATATACATATATGTATGTACATATACATGTGTGTGTATGTATACATATACACATACACACACATGTATATGTACATATATATACATATATATATATATATATATATTCATGTCTTTCGATTTACCCACCAAGAATTATGACCTCTGGCTGACGGATTTACCACTATTGTCAATGTAAATTTTGCCTCCAAAACCTTACCCCGCGTTGCAAGTTGCGTTCACGACTATCCAAAAGAAGTGGCCTAATTGATGGGGAATTTACCATCCACAACTATAGAAGTGGTGCCTCAAGATGATCACTTGTCTCTACTAATCTACTTTACCAGATACCTGACTATGACTAGTGGTGGGTTAACTGTCGATTCTCAGCTATTTGGCATTATTAAAGGCATATATGATGGGTTGACTCCATTTTGACGGATACTAGTAGAAACTCTGCTTGGAGTTGATGTGATCTATACTGATTTTACTACACTTTCATTGGTAACCCTTTATTATTTTAGGTACTTAAAGTAAATTATTTGAAGGTTGTGTGCCCCTTATGGATTTTTGCAGTAGTTTTTTCAGTTAAAAATGCATCTTTTTTGGATTTCACACAACCATTTGATTAATTTTTTCTTGAAATTAACCTTACTCATTCCAACAGCTTTTTTTTCTTTTTTTCTTTTTTAATTTTTTCTTTTCTTTTCTTTTCTTTTTTTATTTCTTTTTTTATTTTTTTATTTTTTCATTTTATTTTCTTTTTTTAATTTTTTTCCCTTTTCTTTTTTATAGATATGGCTTTAGGAGAAACTGAGATTACTGGCAGATCCTCCCCCTAATGGCGATTAGCATATTTTCCCTAAGATGTTATCTTCCAAGATAGTGGCTATACAGTTTGATTTTCCACACAAAAGCATAAAATTGAAATCCATTAAGTAAACCATGCATAAATCAGAAGATTTATTGTGATGTCATTATGATTGCAAACTTTGGATCCCACATGCAATTATTATGAAAAGGTCATTAATTGAATGTGTATTATTTGGAAAAATAAGGATGATTGATTCCATTATATTAGGAAAATCCATGCCGATTTGTACAAAATCCTTTACATTACTAAGAAAAAGGTAATTGATTTAACTATGATTGTTTGGAGTAAAAACATGACATTAGTCTAATTTTATTAGAAAAAATACAATTATTTAATAGAAATAGTTTTGGTGTTATTTTCCATTTGTAAGAGCAAAAATCCCTTTATTATTACATAAATTGCAGGGAAAAAATGAAAGAATAATAATATAATCCCAAATAAATGAATATTTAAAAATGGAATAAACCCTAAACTATTTTCCTTCAAGCTTTTTTAGCCAATCAGGGATGCTCAGCATGTCCCTTAAATTGCAATCATGCCAAAAAATAATATTGCTTAATAATGATTCAAATTAAATAAAATGATAATGAACAATTAATAAATTTTTATGGTATAAAATACAATAAAACGAATAAAAATGTATGATACATCCGCAATTCACACAGCTTGCGTAAATAGGTACATGTTAAAGCGTTTAAATGAATATAATTAAATAATTATATAAAATATTTAAATATAAAATACAACATAAAGAAAGTAAATGGAACAAATAAATAAAAAGTGGCATAAATATAAATTTATGCATATGATATTTTTGGATTAATTAAATGCAATCAAAAAACTCAATGAAATAGAACAAAAATAAGTAATTACAAGCAATTAACTATAAATATAAATAACAAGTAACATTAGAAAAATATAAAAAACCATATACATATAACTGTAGACATAAATGTGTGAGATTTAATCTATGAACATTATATAATTATATAAACAAGACATAATAATACTATGGTACAAAACATTAATAAACATATTATTATAAATAACAAAAGTATTATGTTAACAAAAATGAGTACACATACTTATGAAGAAAGAATAAAATAAAAAAAGACATGCAAAGGTGACCAAAATAATGGGTCATATGTAAGAAACAATAAGGGAAAATGAGGCGTGAGGAGTAAAGAACGTGTCATGGGACGGGAAAGGAAAGAGGATGCACATACTAGCAGTAAGGAATGGTGTCTCAGGCTATAACTGGACTTAGTTAGGCCGTGAGTCACGTTCCCAGCTATTGGAAATACACTATCAACTTTTTTCTTTGCCCAAAAATCAATCAAAGCCACAAGAATGCAAGAAAATGCCAAAAAACTCAAAACTCAATTTTATGCATGAATGACATGAATTAAAGGCCAAAAAGCAAGAAATAAATAAAATTTAAAAATGAGTAAAAACATATAGGATAAAGAAGATGAATAGTAATTTTTATCGAGCCAATTAATGCATATTTACAATACAAAAATCACACCAAACACAAGCTACATCAAAGGCATGATTAATTCAAGATTAAATTCGGATTAACTAGCATTTAATAACAATCACAAATCAAAAGAAAAATTGAACTCAAATAAAAATGGATATTTATACTTGAACTCAACTATTTACACTAAGTCTAGAGATCTATTAGGCTTCTTGATATTACCTTCAATATTTTCTACTCAAAACCAAAAGAATCCAACATCTTAAGAATCCTCTCCTTTCTCCTCTTCACTACCTTCTTCTCTAAAAAAAACAAAAAGAGTTTTTTGTCAAAGTTTTTTATTATTTTGGTTTAAAGATTTTTTCTTCCAAAAATTCCCCCTTTTCCAATTATTTGATGGGGATTAAATAACCCATCATGAGCATTAAATGCTCAAGATGAGGACTGAATATAATCTTGGATTTTTTACCCTTCTGTAAGTTGTTAATTCTTACGAAAAAGATAAAAAAGATAGTGAGCCACTCCCTTGACTCATGAGTCATGAGAGTGAGTGAAAAGAGGATTTTAATTTTGGTTAAAAAATTTATTTTTGGTCAAAAAGATGAATTTTGTCACCACTTAAGTTGAGTCAAGGTGTGAGTCAACATAGAACCAAAATTATTTTTTGACCCTGAAATCATACACTTATGCCACGCAACAAAAGGATAGGAACAAACCCAAAAAACATTTCAAAGACCTAAAATTTTCAAAGGAAAGCTATAAAAGGAATTTTAAGGATAAAAAAAGCTCAGAGAGAGCCTAGCGTCTCCATTCTCTAGCTATTTTTTAGGGACACTATCCTCACAAAGTAACCCTACCAGAAGCTATCTCAGGACCCATTATCTACACTGTGACTTAGGTAAGTGTAAATCATGACTCAACCTCTTGCTCAAGTCTTCCAGGACTCATACGAGTCCAAACCCTCTCCTTTAGACTGAATTGGTCGAGTCCAGCAGGTAAGTCGCCCAAGTCCAGGCCATGACTCAGCCATTTGGCATAAAAACCTTATTTTCCTCATTTTAAGGGCGGTAGAGCTTGAGGTAGCAAAAAAGAGAAAGAAAGTGAGATAGAGAAGGAAGGAAAAGGAAAAAGAAAAAAATGAAAGTTTAACTCATTTCTTTCTACACTTTCACTTTTTATTAGATTTACTCTCAATTATTTGCTTTTTAAAAAATATTTTCTGATAAAACTGTAAAGGAGAGTTTCGAAAATGTTAGGGTTTTTTTTTGTTATTCTGAGAAACTCATTAAAAGTAATGTTATAAAATACTCTTAACTTATTTTCTACCTAAGTTAAATATATTCATTTACTCATAAATGTTGTGAACTTAACCCTTATTTTACACGTTTCTTTGTGTTTTACTTAGATCTAGAGTATTTGTTATATAATAAGACAATGTGAATTCTTTTACGCTTTAAAAAGTTCTTTTTTAACTCTTTTAAGTTGCTTTCTCTATGAATATTGTTGAAATGCTATTCTTTTAAATGTTTTGAGTATTTTCACTTTGTGTTTCTTATTTTTATTTTCATTTGGTTTTAAACTTGCATTTTTTGCAAGGATCAACATTAAAAGTGAGTCAACTCTATGATTTTGACTCTACCTGTGACTCACTGAGTCATAAGTTAAAATAATATTTTAAATTTTTTTTCATCTTTTGTGTGTTTTATTTTTATTTTCATGTCTTTTATTTACATTACGTATTTTTTATGTTATTATATATATTTGTCTATTTATTTTATTGTTGCTTCATATTTATTTTTATATTTTCTCTTTTATAGCATCTATATTATATTGTCCATTTTTGTGTTTATGTATATTTATATTTATCATCATACATACTTATGTTTATATATGTTTATTATTACATATATTTATTTATTATATCATTAATTATGCTTTATTTATTCATTATATTATATTATATTATATTATATTATATTATATTATATTATATTATATTATATTATATTATATTATATTATATTATATTATATTATATTATATTATATTATATTATATTATATTATATTATATTATTCATACTTCATATTTTATATACATATATTATTTATAATGTTTGTTCTTTTTTATTGTGTTATATTTCATTTTTTATTTATTATATTTTTTATTTTATATGTTTCAATTCATGCATTAACATGTATTTATGAGTGTAGTCTGATGGACATAGCATAGCCAATTTATTAGATATTATATATACTTAATTATTTTATTATTTTTATATTTATTTTTATTTATTATACTAGTGACATAATAAAAAATAATTTTTAATTGTTAAAATAGAAAATGTTTCACAAAAATATTTATATTAAATAACTAAAATTTTTATTAATAAAACGGGACCAATGTCCTATTTTATACCCTAAAATTCATATTAAAATAATGAATTTTTTTAATAATGTAAGAAATTGTATATAATTAATTAATATAGTTTTTTTAATAAAATGGGATCATTCACCCCTTTTTCTAACCAAAACTTCATAATAAAATATTTTTTCATAAATATGCATATGAAAACCAATGTTTCCACTAAAAATGGATTATAATAAATTACTTATTTTATGGATGTTTATTTATTGCTTAGTGAATATATTTTATGCCATGATTTTATCACTTTATATGCCATGTTTTACAATTTTCAAAATGTAACTAAGTGCATCTTTATTTTTCTTTACATGATTATATAGGTAAGACGACGGATAAAATAATTAATATAAGAAGCCTAATTATATTGATGATAAAACAATTAATCTAAGAAGTCTAATTATATTAAACTGACCAAAGGTATAAAAAAAGAGAGGTTCTCAACCCTTTATGGTTTTGGCCTCATAAGATCAAAACACTATTTTACAATCTTAATTAGGTGGTGACTCTATTACATGCCTTTATGGTGGCTAATCAGAAGCATATTATTGTTGATCGCTTACAATAGGATAGGAACACCCCGAGACATTATCTTATACCGTTTAAGGCTCAAAACTCAATGAATTGGATCTAATTCCTTGGCCATTACGAAGTGACTAATTATTTATGCATGAGACCTCCATAAGATCAACACTAAAAATGGGTCCAGGTCAAAAGATGAAATGGTCCCTCTACCCAAGCACTCTTTTTCCTCTTTTCTTCTTTTCACCTAAAAGGAATAAAAAGATAGTATAAGGTACATGCATGTCACATATGAGATGCTTACTCCATTTTAGGAGGCAAGCTACTAGGCATTTATTGTTGGGCTTCGACATAGGAAAAATAAAATTAAAATGCAGCAAAACTAATGAAACCCATTAGGATCTATGCGATCTAATTAACTCAGTAAAGAGAAAATAATGATTACTAATCTCTTGAAGCATAAAATCGTCTGACAAGTGTTGCCTCACACGAAACGAACATCCTCTATCGGTATCCACACTCGAAGGCAAGGAACAGATTTGCCTGGGGTGCTAGGTCCCTTCTTTAGTGGCTAGGGTTACAGAAAATGAATTTCTCTTTTCACTTTCTCAAAGTGACGGCTCACCCTCTTAGATATATGTGTTAGGGTTATCAACCATATATATATATATATATATATATATATATATATATATATATATATATATATATATATATATATATATATATATAGTTGGCCTAACCCTAATTAAGAGAGAGAGAGAATTTTAGACCTATATTTCTTATTAAAATAAAAAATACTTTATTTCTTATTTAAAAGAAAAATATAATATTAATCCTAATTAATATTTATTTATTTCATTATTTATTTTAAATTTTAATTTGTCATAAAATAAAATTTGAAATGCTCGAATTCACCCTTAGTCCATACATCACATTCTATGTGTGTGACCCAATAGGTTCATATTTTATTGGTCGTGGGCTGCAATCCCATCATGGGCCATAAGTCATAAGCAGCCTCTAGCAAGACATTATAACTACCCAAATAATGTGAATATCGATAATTCATTTTTAATCTCATAGAACATGTTATAATCCTTTTGTCACATGATATCTTGTATGAACATAAGTCATGGTCCATGTCAAACTTACATAGTTCAAACATATAATTTCTCGATTACTAAGTAGACTGATAATATCAAATGACATTAATTGCTTCATTAATTTATTTGAGCATGGCCATGCATTTCTCAACCCTACTTATCGAGAGGTTCAATAGATATCTCTCTCATAAAATAGGGACAAATTCCATCTTGATTATTCACAATCCTCTACATGATTATCATCATGTTCAATCATAACCTTTATTATTATCTGATTAAAGATAATGTTTAGTTATGTCAAAACATAATGTTCCTCATGTAGGATACTGTTGCAACCCTAGCAAGTATACTAGATCAACAAGTAATAAAGTAATGTATAGTTAAGACCCGTAAATATTGAACCCAAGGGATAAGGGCTTTTTTAAGCTAGATATCTAGAGTTGAGCGAGTTAATCTTAAATAAATTTCCAAGTTTTTGATTGAGAAAGCGTCCTTAATCTAATTAACAAAATAAATAAGATAAAGCTAATTAAACTAGAGATTAAAACATTAGTTAAAACAATGCTCAGGTTCACTCATCCACCCCATACATAATGTGAATAAATTTTTACCTAAAAGCATACATGAATGAATCCGGGATAACCCTCTTAAACCAAGCGTCCCATTCAGGAGCCAGCTATTCTAGTTGCTAAACGTTCCATTACGGAGCTAGCCCAATAACTAGCTTAAGCATAGGTCTAACATCCTAAGTTTGGTTTGCCGTCTCATTCCGGAGCCAAGTAACCCAAAATCCATCTATTTCACTCCACACCCTAGTCTTAAAATCACAAATACTGCACATCTAGAGTTCCATTTCGAAGCCGTCCAAAATAGACAACATTCATAATAGAAAACATGAGCAAATTCATTCATAGCATCCAATCCATTGAGCTCAATACCAACCAAGACATATGATAAAAACCATTCATCCATGCAAGGAAGATAACTTGATAGATTGAAAAACCATGAGATACAAATAACTAACAGTGAAATAGACCATTCATTCATGTATAAATCAAAATATGTTCAATATTCACATTGTGAGTAGGGGATTTAAAGATCCCCAAGCAACAAAACTACAAATTAAACATAAATAAAGTAAATAGAGAAAGGTAAGAGGAAACCATGAAGCCATTTATAGCTACCCATGAAGCCATTTGTAGCTTGTGAAGCTTCAATTTGAATCCAAGCCTCTTCCTTCTACCTAAAGTAAATGCAAAAAATTGAATCTAACCCTAACTTACATTGGAAATAAATCTAATCTAAGGTTTACATTGAATTAAATCTAACCTACAACATAAAATGAAGGGAAAATACAAGAAAATTGGAGGAAAAAACCCTAGATCTAAGTGTGGTGACTCTCCTCCCTTCTCCCCCTCTTTTTTTGCCAAAAAATGCAATTTTTATAGAGATTTGCTGATGGCCACGGCTGAGACAAAAGTGTCCAAGCTGTGCCCAGTTAGGTTAGGCACGGTTGACACACTTTTGTCTCAGCCATGTGCACCTTCTGGACTAAAAAACTTGAGTTCTGCATTGGCCATGGCTGGGATAAAATGGTCTCGACTGCGGCCCCTTAGAAAAGAAAAACTAGTCCCATAAATTTATCAGTTTTCAAATATTTCACCGTTGGATCGAGCTAAAATTTTAACCATAGCTTTGTAACATCTTTATCTATATTTTCAACGATGGAGATTGGATTTTGATGTCTTTAGATCTTTCCCAAAAATGAAATGGTGCGGATGGGGATTCTTCAAGGGGCACGGTTGGGACCATTTTGTCTCAGTTGTGCTCTTGCCTATTTTTTTGCAAAAGAGTCAAAATTACCCCCATTAAACACACCAAAACGTTGTAAATATCAATATAATGTCATTTGGCATAAAAAGAGAAAGTTATTACACAAAACACTAAAAATCATGCAAAATAAAACATAGACATAAACAAAAATATACTAAAATTAAAAGATAAAATTAGAGTTATGAAATACCCCACACTTAGCTTTTTCTCGCCCTCAAGAAAATGAAGAAACCACATTCCTATATACTAAAACTTAAAGAAAGAAAACACAAATTTAGAAAAAGTAGAACAACACTTTAGCAGAAGTCACTAAAAGAAGTCTTAAATCGAAAAGACTCAACTAGACCATACTAGCAAATCTCTTTGTATGTGTGTGCTAGGCCAAAAAAATTAAAACAACTTTTAAAACCAAAAATTTCCAGTGCAATCCAATAATTGAGAAAAGAATTTGTGTACAAAAGATTACACACATGGTTTCGCTCTCGAAACTCAAGAGACGCCATAAGCCTCTCATTTAGCACCAAAACCCAAAAGTCATCTCCACGCATAACTCTCAATAAAAAAAAGATCCTTAGGACTTAAAAGGTTATAATGTGGCTAAGGTATGGCTATCAATAAAAAAGATTAAGATACACAAGTTTGAACTGCCATTTCTACCTCAACTCACCCTTTTTCTTCTAAAAATAAGACTTCAACTCTACCTTTACTCACTCATCATCATTGTCAAGCTTTAGGTATCAAAAATATAGAACATTTCTCAAGAAAATAGCACAAGGAAGTAGAAGAATCCTTTCCAAATATCTTACCAAGATTTTAGCTCAATTAACGTTTAAAGAGCTTAAAATCCTTCTCCTCTATATATAGAGTACCCCACACTTAGATGAAACCAAGATTGCTAGCTGTATTCTTCTTCTTTTTTCTTTTTTTTTCTTTTGTTTTTTCCCTTTTTTTAATAGCTAAAATAATCGATTTTACAATTGATAAGTAGGGACTCACAAAAATTCTTCTTAAAGGGGAACTACATTCTGAAAATTTTCAATCTCACTCGATATTGGCAATGTATCCCCAATACTAGAATCTAACAATTGAAGAACAACCCTTTACTCACTAGCACTTCCCAAGAAATACTTATCTCACCTACTTCTAGAATGGCCAGTTCAAAAAGGGTAAGACAAAGGCTTGTTAGGCTTAAGGGATCAAAATGCAGGTATAAGCAACAAATATAAAATAAACACGCATTTAGCATGCTCAAATAGGCTCAACGGGGCTTACAAGGGATATTATAAAACAAAGGTTGGTCAAAGGTCTTTTCAAAATTCGATAAAAAAAATTGTCTAAGTCATTTTTAATCTCATTTTTGAGTCATTGTATTGCTTTGAAGGGTGATAAGGAAGGTTCTAGCGTTCTAAAATTCCAACTCAATCAACTTCATACACTGGTTTTTATTTTTTTTATTGTTTTTAAAAAAGGCCATAGTGTACATTTATTAAGAGACTTACTAGTATTGATCTAATTGAAACCTACCGAAAAAGAAAAAATTCGTTCAATAATCAACCACTCTCTTGCTATTCCAACTAATCTAAATAAGGCTTTCTAATTGTAAGTTCAAGATTGTTCACAACAGGAACAACTACGAGGGTAAGCTAACTAAGGTGCAAAAGCATGCAATAACAACAACAAACAAAAACAATTATCCCAACAAAACTAAAATAAAAATACAAGTGAAAGTTAAACTAGAAATAACAAAATAATAATGTAAATCTTAAAATTAAAATTAAAACAATAGCAAAATAAATGAAATACAAAAATTAACACAAAACATAGAATTGCTAGAAAATAAAACTCAAAAATAGCTAAATGAGGTGAATTCATGCTCATCGTGCCAAATTTGATACAAATGCATACTCATTTCTAATCTTATTCATGCAAAAATCACTATTGCTGAAATGAATCACCAAACATTTAACAAAACCACACACAAAAACTAGAAACTTAAAATAAAAGCAAGCAAAATAAACAAACTAATTAAATAGTAGAGAGAGAAAAATAGTTTTGGTTTAATGAGTCCCAGCTTGACTCGTGTTACTGTCAGGCGGCCGAGTTTGTTACCCAAATATTGGTCTCTCCGGACTCTGCTCCTTGTTTTCCCCCATCAGTAGGAGAAACCTATCAAAATTCACCAAGGTATGCAACACCATATCTTCGATAAAGTACCTCTCCACCTCGGGTTGTTCATACACGTACTCCTCCGGCTCTTCTAAACTTAATAAACTCTTTAAGTGGATTGAATTTAGTGCTTCCACTTGAGAGTTAAACAATTCTTGCTCTTTTGGTGAAACACCATTCACAAGAGATTGGAATTCATTCTCTAAGCTACATCTCTTGTTTTCAACAATGATTGGTCCCTTCTCCAATGCATGCACCCCATACTTGATTTCTTCATTATCTACTTGTTGTGCATGACTCAATTTTTCCTTATCACCATCACCTTGATTCTCCATAGAATTACTCAAGAATTCCAACTTAGATTCCAAGCTTTTAAGTCCCAATTCTTGATCTCTCAGTAGATGCTCTTGAGTATTCAACAAATTCTCTTAATTTTGCAATAAAGCCTCTTGATTTTTTATCTTTTTCTCCTAAGAATTAATAATGGCCATCCATTCTTCTCTTTCAGCTCTTAATTGCCTATCCTTACTTTCAAGCAATTCAATAAGGACTTGAACTTTTGAGGCACATGACTCTTGCAATATCCATTATAAACCAAGATCTTCAAAAGATGGCAATGAGTAAAATTTTAAAGGTTGATGTGAGTACTGCATTTCCCGTATTTCTCTCCTTAACTCTTCCATTTATGCTCTCATTAGAACCATTTCATTGTCTTGGAGAGAACCATGCATCATTTGAAAGTGCATCATAATCTTCCTGCAAAGAATAATACCAAATCAAAAACAAAGAAAAATAAAATAAAATCTCAGACTAAGCTCAAATAAAGATATAAAACAAACAACATCGTTATCCCTGGCAACGGTGCTAAAAATTTGTTGTGACCCTAGTAAGTATACTAGATCGACAAGTAATAAAGTGGGGTATAGTTAAGACCCGCAAAAATCAAACCCAAGGGATAAGGGTTGTTTTAAGCTAGATATCTAGAGTTGAGCGAGTTAATCTAAAATAAATTCCTAAGTTTTTGATTGAGAGAGCATCCTAATTCTAATTAACAAAATAAATAAATGAAGAAGATAAAGCTAATTAAACTAGAGATTAAAACATTAGTTAAAACATTGCTCGGGTTCACTTATCCACCCCATACCCAATGTGAATAAGTTTTTACCTAAAAGCATACATAAATGAATCAGGGATAACCCTCTTAACCCAAACATCCCATTCTGGAGCAAGCTATTCTAGTTGCTAAACATCCTATTCCGGAGCCAGCCCAACAACTAGCCTACGCATGGGTCTAACATCCTAAGTTCGGTTTACCGTCCCATTCCGGAGCCAAGCAACCCAAAACCCATCTATTTCACTCCACACTTTAGTCTTAAAATCACAAATATTGCACATCTAGAGTCCCATTTTGGAGCCGTCCGAAATAGACAACATTCATGGTAGAAAATATAAGCAAATTCATTCACAGCATCAAATCCACTAAGCTCAATGCCAACCAAGACTTATGATAAAAATCATTCATCCATGCAAGGAAGATAACTTGATAGATTGAAAAACCATGAGATACAAATAAGTAACAATAAAATAGACCATTCATTCATGTATAAATTAAAATATGTTCAATATTCACATTATGAGTAGGGGATTCAAAGATCCCCAAGCAACAAAACTACAAATTAAACATAAATAAAATAAAAAGAGAAAGGAAAGAGAAAACCCATGAAGCCATTTTTAGCTTGTGAAACTTTAATTTGAATCCAAGCCTCCTCCTTCAAAGCTCCAGCAAAATGAAGAACATAGCTTAAAGTAAATGCAGAAAATTGAATCTAACCTTAACTTACATTGGAAATAAATCTAATCTAAGGTTTACATTGAATTAAATCTAACCTACAACATAAAATGAAGGGAAAACATAAGAAAATTAGAGGAAAAAAACCCTAGGTCTAACTGTGGCGACTCTCATCCCTTTTACCCCTCTTTTTTTGCCAAAAAATACAACTTTTATAGAGATCTGCTCATGGCCGCGGTTGAGACAAAAGTGTCCCAGCCATGCCCAATCAAGTTAGGCACGATTGAGACACTTTTTTCTCAGCCATGTGCACCTTCTGGAAAAAAAATCGAGTTCTACATTGGCAACAGCTGGAACAAAATTGTCTTAGCCGCGGCCCCTTAGAGAAGAAAAACTAGTCCCATAAATTTATCAGTTTTCAAATATTTAACTATTGGATCGAGATAAAATTTTAACCATAGCTTTGTAACATCTTGATCTACATTTTCAATGGTGGAGATTGGATTCTGACGTCTTCATATCATTCCAAGAAATGAAATGGTGCGAATTGAGGATTTTTCAAGGGGCACGGCTGAGACCATTTTGTCTCAGCCGTGCTCTTGCCTATTTTTCTGAACAAAAGTTAAAATTACCCCATTAAACACACCAATACATTTTAAATATCAATATAATGTCATTTGTCATAAAAAAAGAGAAAGTTATTACACAAAACACTGAAAATCATGCAAAATAAAACATAGACATAAATAAAAATATACCAAAATTAAACAATAAAATTAGAGCTATCAGATACTATGGTAATCTCAGGTCTAAGGATCAATAACATAACTATTATGAAATCACTAATGACATTAACCATGTAATATCTCATAGCGAGTCAATCCAATACTCTATTCTCTAATGAGTACCTATAAGTTTGATTTATATCACCATAAATAATCATCCCATGATTATCAATCAAACTCATACTAGTTTTATTTATCATTATTCCTTTAACGGTAAATAACTAGGGATAGTCAAAATAACATTAAATTATTATTTACAAATATTATTATATTCTAACATTCCAAAATATAATAACATGAAGAAAATCCAATTTTATAAAATGAAATATGACATTACATAAAGAACCAAACGTATGGCCTAGGGAATAACCACTAACATTTATTTCCAAGACATCCTAAAAGTCGAGATAATTTTTACCTACCCCTAAAGGGTGCAATCAAGTAATATTATCTATGTGAATCATAAGATCTTAAACTAAGTAGAAAAATTCCACACAACTCTGCATGGCTCAACCATGGTTCAGTTAAGGCCTTTTAAGAGGCAAATGGAAAATCTCTTAGGAGCATTGAATTCTCTTAAAAGGGAAATGGAAAGTCTCTCAAGAATATTAAGTCCTTTCTGTTGGATTTTTATGGTTACATGCATCATATACATGAGCGGAATTTTAAAATTTTTTAACCATATGATCTGATCTTGCCATGAATACACAATATAACTATATGAGAATAAGAAAAATCACCTTTGATTTTTGTTGAACAGTTGATTTTACTTCGCACCGGGTTGTCGCAAACCACAGTGTCCAAAATCGAACACCTCCAATGAGTAATCCACACTAGAGAGGGGTAAATTGAACCAAAAAATTGGTGTTCAACTAGGGCTGGCCGAAATTCCCAAGAGCTAGCTTGGGAAGTGGCGCAAAAGGGGAGAGAGTTTTTAGAGAAAGGACTTTCCTTTTGTTTTTAATCACTTAACCCTAATTCTCATTAGTTGGCCTTTTATAGTTAGGTTAAAATTCCAACTCCTTAATGAGATTGGGCTCTTTAAAATTGCTGGAGAATTATTAATTGGGCTTCTGGAATTAATTATAATCATTTGGGCTTAATTAAATCCAAATTAAATCTTTTCATAAAAGACCATGCACAAAATCCACAAACTAGGCCCTTTGTGCATCTAATTGGATTTAAATACCCAAATGGATTCCAAATCCAACCAAATTAAATATGTGAGTTCCATAACACTTATGTAACATATATAAATTATTTTGGTCCAAGAAAAAGCCCTCTAAGCCCTTCTGTATGGAGTTGGCGTGTAGCCCTCTTCTGGAGGGCTTCCTCCAACTTCTTCATTCCTTTGGCCCTCTATAATTTCTCCAATGGTCCTATTAATTATTATATCAGTCCTATAACACTTATAGTAGTCTTATAACACTTATAAGATAATAATAATTAATCATGAAATACATTATTTCATTTAGGTCCAATTTACAGAACATTTCTCAAAAGTTCCGCGGACAATTTTATTTGATCATAATTAATTAAACTCTTTAATTAATTATTATCATATTCTCCTCTCTACCTTTATAATAATATCAAATATTATTATCCTTGTCATTTTACCATTTTATCCTTTTCTCTATATGTGTGTGACCTATTGGGTTCCTGTCCATGTTGGCAGTATAATATGTAATTGTGAGTTCTATTCAAAACTCACATGATTTAAACTCCTTTAAATCATTTTATCAATCTCTATTGATATTTTGATACATCATTACACAAGTCATGATTGGCCTCTAGCTAGGCATCATGACTACCCAAATGTCAGGAAAGTCATGTGGTTTGACTGTACCCTTCCATAGAAACAGTTACCGTGCAATTACTCCTTTCACCACTCTTATCTCAATTAGATTCTGAGTATGGATTTCTGTCAACTCATATAAATCTAATTATGTATGTTATATTAATTTAACCATTGTTCCTAAAATGCCCTTCATGGATCTCCATCCATCTCGGCATATTACTCTGGCCAGAGATTCACTGAACAAGGTAATTATAGAATCATGTGAGATAACTTCCCTTGTTAAATCTGGGATGGTGAATCCTTTGTCAATCACTCAACTATCTTCAAGTAGGTCATGATATACCCAATCTCCTAACTATGTTCACTCCCAGTTGGAAGTAATCAGTTATGGAGTCAAAGTATACCACTTGCTACTTAAGATAACTTTGGTGATCTCAAGTCTAAGGATACTTGCACAACCGCTATGAAGAGATTCCTCACTGACATAGATTTAATATCCATATGAGGATTCTCTTTGCAGGTCTCCAATGAACTTGTTCCTCTAACAAGCATCCACATGTTAGCATTGATTATCATCCATAATCACAATTATGAGAACCATTGTTTGAACCATTCAAGAAGCATAACATGTGCTAGTCTGTCCGAATTAACAATGTCCTATCTTGTTAATTCTATGACTAGGGATATTTAGATATTAACACATTTGCATGCGATAGACATCTCACATCATGAACACTTTCATGATTGCCTTTGCACTGTGTTTATAATATCTAGGACTTCATTTATTAATTTAAGATTTAAAAACTCATGTATTCAAACACAGCATTAATAAATGAATGATGCCTTTTATTAATAATATAAATTTCATACATATGAAAAACATCCCTATTACATGGGCTCTAGGGCATACTCTCTAACACTTTCAAAATGCAAATGAAAAGTCTTTCAGGAGCATCAAATCTTTTCATAAGGCAAATGAAAATTCTCTTAAAAGCATTAAGTCTACTTAAAAGGCAAATAGAAGTCTCACAAAAGCATCAAGTCCCTTCAAAAGGTAAATAAAAAACCTCTCAAAAGCATCAAATCTTTTTAAAAGGCAAATGGAAAGTCTCTCAGAGCATCAATTCCTTTTGAAAGGCAAATGGAAAGTCTATCAGAGCATTAAGTCCTTTCGAAAGGAAAATAAAAAGTCTTTCAGGAGCCTCAAGTCCTCTTAAGAGGTACATAAAAATTCTCTTAGGAGCATCAAGTCCTTTCAAAGGGAAAATGGAAAGTCTTTCAAGAGCATCAAATCCTTTCAAATGGAAAATATAAAGTCTCTAAGGAGCATCAAGTCCTTTTAAAAGGAAAATTGAAAGTCTCTCAGAAGTATCAAGTCCTTTTAAAGGGCAAAAAAAAAGTTTCTCAAAAGCATCAAGTCCTTTCAAAGGGAAAATAGAAAGTCTCTGAGAAGCATGAAGTCCTTTCAAAAAGGCAAATAAAAAGTCTTTCAGGAGTATTAAATCCTTTTAAAAGGCAAATGGAAAGTCTTTCAGGAGCATTAAGTCATTTCAAAGGGAAAATAAAAAGTCCCTGAGGAGCATTAAGTCCTTTCAAAAGGCAAATGGAAAGTCTCTCAAGAGCATCAAGTCCTCTTAAGAGGAAAATAGAATGCCCCTTAAAAGCATTAAGTCCTTTCAATAGGCAAATAAGTCCTTTCAACAAACGACCAAAATACTTTTAACAAGCATCTAAAGTCCTTTCAACAGGCAACCAAAGCCTTCCAATAGGCATCCAAGGTCCTTTTTAATAGTCATGTGTGTAGTTTTGTGCATGTCAATTTAGTGTCTTATGTTTAAGTTTAAGGAGTTAATGTTTAGTTTTAGTTATTTTGTGTGTGAAATGTGATATCTTTTATGTGTTTTGTGTATTTTGTTATGTGTAGGACAAAGTAGAGAAAATAAGGAGAAAAATTGAGCAATTGAGAAGCAGCAGCATGTCTGATGCTGGGTGCTATATCCTCGGAGCTTCAGAAGCAACATGAAATGAAGGATGCTAGAACAATCATTTTACATCTAGAGGAGCTTTATTCTTCTCAGGCTAGAACTGAGCAATATGAGCTTGCTCGAGCTCTATTTAGTTGCAAAATGGTGGAAGGCACTTCAGCTGCTACTCATGCATTGAAGATGTATAGGTATATTGAGCATTTGAGTAGCTTTGGCTATGTTATGGATAATGATCTATACATAGATTTAATCTTGTACTCGTTGGCTACAAGTTATGCACCTTTCGTGCTTAACTTCAACATGAACAAGATCCAAGTATCCATTCCTGAGTTAATCAACATGCTCAAGACAGCTGATGGATCATTTAAGAAGGATCCAAAAAGTGTCATGGTTGTCACTTCTGCTAAAGGCAAGAAGCAGAAGAACAAGAAGATAACCAAGGCGCAGCCAAAGAATGGTGGGATCTCCAAGAAGAAGGTTGCCAAGAAAGAGAATCCCAAAGGAACTTGCTTCCATTGTGGAAAGGATGGTCATTGGAAGCGTAACTGCAAGGCCTATCTAGATTCTCTCAAGGAGAAGAAGCAAGCTGATGCTTCTACTTTAGGTATTCATATGATTGAAATTAATACTTATTCTATTGCTTCAAAACAATCTTGGGTATTAGATACCGGATGTGGATCTCATTTATGTAATGATCTACATAGGCTTTGAAACTTTACAAGAGTTGGAAAGGCAGAGATATGTTTGCAGTCAACAACTGGACAGAACATCTCTACAACAGTTGTGGGGACTTACTATTTGCCTCTTCCTAGTGGATTAGTACTGGAATTAAATAATTGTTATTATGTTCAAGCCTTATCCAAAAGTATTATTTCTTTCAGTCGTTTGATGAACGATTATGATATTTCTTTGAAGGACAAATGTTGTTACATTTTTAAGAACAATATGCTTTATGTAAAAGCTATAATTGAGAATGGTATATTTGTTCTTGATTTAATTAAAGAAGTAGATAATGTGAATACCAAGAGAATGAAACATGATAATCTGAATACCTCATAATTATGGCATTGTCGTTTAGGCCATATAAATGAAAAACACATGACCAAGTTACACAAGTCAGGTGATTTGGGATCATTTGATTATGAATCATTTGATACATGTGAATCTTGTTTATTGGGAAAAATGACAAAAGAACGAGCTAAAATGGTTTTGGACTTAATACATTCAGATGTATGTGGTCCAATGACTACACACGCCAGAGGAGGTTACTCCTACTTCATTACTTTCATAGATGATTATTCCAGGTTTGGATACATCTATTTAATAAAATATAAGTCTGAAGCATTTGAAAAGTTCAAAGAGTTCAGAAATGAAGTAGAGAAACAACTTGACAAAAGTATTAAAACACTTAGATTAGATCGAGGTGAAGAATACCTAAGTCAAGAGTTTCAGGATTATCTTAGAGATAATGGGATTTTATCTCAATGGACTCCTTCATATACACCACAACACAATGGTGTATCTGAAAGGAGAAATCGAACACTATTAGATATGGTTCGATCAATAATGAGCCGAGCGGACTTGCCTAAGTCTTTTTGGGGATATGCACTAGAAACTGTTGTTTATGTGTTAAACAGAGTTCCTTGTAAATCGGTTGATGTTACTCCATATGAGATGTGGAATAACAAGAAACCCACGCTTTCTCATATGAAAGTATGGGGCAGTCCTGCTTATGTGAAGAGGACAATGTCAGACAAACTGGATGTTAAGTCTGACAAATGTTTATTTGTGGGATATCCAAAAGAAATGTTTGGATATTATTTCTATCATCCCTTAGAACAAAAGGTGTTTGTTTCAAGGCATGCTGTCTTCTTGGAAAGAGAATTTCTCCTACGAAAGGACAGTGGGAGTAAAATTGAGCTTGGTGAAGTTCAAGACCCACAAATAGAAGTTGATCAACCAATTAAACCCGAAACTGAATTTCATAATGATGAGATTATAGTTGAACCTGATTATACACAAAATCCTAGAAGATCTACTAGGATGTGTTCTATCCCTGTGAGATATGGATTTCACGTTGATTCGGATAGAGGCATAATTGTAGTAGAGGACAATAAGCCTACAAGCTATCAAGAAGTTTTGAACAGTTCAGAACGTGATTTATGGCTTAAGGCTATGCAGTCCGAAATGGACTCCATGTATGAGAATAAAGTATGGACTTTAACTCAACCACCTGAAGGGATAAAACCCATAGGGTGCAAATGGGTCTTCAAAAAGAAGACTGACATGGAAGGTAATATAGTTACCTAAAAAGCTCGCTTAGTAGCAAAAGGTTATCGTCAAAAAGAAGGTATTGACTATGACGAAACTTTTTCTCCTGTAGTGATGCTTAAGTCTATAAGAATACTTTTAGCCATTGCAGCTCATTATGATTATGAGATTTGGCAAATGGATGTGAAGACAGCTTTCCTTAATGGAAATCTTTCTGAGGATGTGTATATGACACAACCAGAAGGATTCACATCAGGAAATGGCAAAAAGGTATGCAAGCTTCAAAGATCCATTTATGGATTGAAGCAAGCCTCTAAGAGCTGGAACATACGATTCAATGAGACAATCAAAGAGTTTGGTTTCTCACAGAATGAAGATGAACCTTGTGTGTATAAAAGGGTCAGTGGGAGTGCAATTGTCTTCGTAGTTCTATATGTAGATGACATATCGATCATGGGAAATGACATTTCTCTTCTCCAATCTGTTAAAATATGGTTATCCAAGCAATTCTCCATGAAAGACCTTGGAGAAGCATCCTATATTCTGGGAATAAGGATCTATAGAGATAGATCAAATAGGTTGCTAGGTCTTTCTCAGAGTACATATATAGATAAAGTATTGAAGAGGTTCAATATGGATCTCTCTAAGAAAGGGTTTATACCCATGGTGCATGGGAAACACCTTTCTAAGTCTATGTGTCCGCAAACACTAGAGGATAGAGAGAGCATGAATAGAATACCATATGCATCTGCAATTGATTCTATCATGTATGCTATGTTATGTACACGTCCAGATGTAGCATTTGCTTTGAGTGTCACAAGCAGATTCCAATCCAATTTTGGAGAGGAACATTGGGCAGCTGTCAAGAATATTCTTAAGTACTTGAGAAGGACTAAGGATATATTCTTGGTATATGGAGAGGGCAGTTTGGAAGTAAACGGGTATACAGATGCCAGCTTCCAATCTGACAAAGATGATTGTAAATCACAATCTGGTTATGTGTTCATAATGGGAGGAGGAGCAGTTAGTTGGAAAAGTTCCAAACAAGAAACAACTGCTGATTCCACGACGGAAGCTGAGTACATTACTGCTTCAGAAGCAGCCAAAGAAGCAGTCTGGATTAAAATGTTCATAACCGAACTAGGAGTGGTGCCTAGCATTGTTGATCCGATTCCTTTATATTGTGACAACAATGGAGCCATTGCGCAAGCAAAGGAACCACGGTCTCATCAGCGATCCAAACATGTTCTCAGACGCTACCATCTCATAAGGGAAATAGTAGCTAGAAATGATGTGAAAATAGAAAGGGTTCCCACATATGACAATGTGGCGGATCCCCTCACTAAAGCACTTTCCCAGATAAAGCATGATCACCATACAAATAGCATGGGTCTGAGACATATGAGTGATTGGCTCTAGTGCAAGTGGGAGATTGTTAGAGAGTATGCCCTAGAGCCCATGTAATAGGGATGTTTTTCATATGTATGAAATTTATATTCTTAATAAAAGGCATCATTCATTTATTAATGCTGTGTTTGAATACATGAGTTTGTAAATCTTAAATTAATAAATGAAGTCCTAGATATTATAAACACAGTGCAAAGGCAATCATGAAGGTGTTCATGATGTGAGATGTCTATCGCATGCAAATGTGTTAATATCTAAATATCCCTAGTCATAGAATTAACAAGATAGGACATTGTTAATTCAGACAGACTAGCACATGTTATGCTTCTTGAATGGTTCAAGCAATGGTTCTCATAATTGTGATTATGGATGATAATCAAAGCTAACATGTGGATGCTTGTTAGAGGAACAAGTTCATTGGAGACCTGCAAAGAGAATCCTCATATGGATATTAAATCTATGTCAGTGAGGAATCTCTTCATAGCGGTTGTGCAAGTATCCTTAGACTTGAGATCACCAAAGTTATCTTAAGTAGCAAGTGGTATACTTTGACTCCATAACTGATTACTTCCAACTGGGAGTGAACATAGTTAGGAGATTGGGTATATCATGACCTACTTGAAGATAGTTGAGTGATTGACAAAGGATTCACCATCCCAGATTTAACAAGGGAAGTTATCTCGCATGATTCTATAATTGCCTTGTTCAGAGAATCTCTGGCCAGAGTAATATGCCGAGATGGATGGAGATCCATGAAGGGTATTTTAGGAACAATGGTTAAATTAATAGAACATACATAATTAGATTTATATGAGTTGACAGAAATTCATACTCAGAATCTAATTGAGATAAGAGTGGTGAAAGGAGTAATTGCACGGTAACTGTTTCTATGGAAGGGTACAGTCAAACCACATGACTTTCCTGACATTTGGGTAGTCATGATGCCTAGCTAGAGGCCAATCATGACTTGTATAATGATGTATCAAAATATCAATAGAGATTGATAAAATGATTTAAATGAGTTTAAATCATGTGAGTTTTTTAATAGAACTCACAATTACATATTATACTGCCAACATGGACAGGAACCCAATAGGTCACACACATATAGAGAAAAAGGTTAAAATGGTAAAATGACAAGGATAATAATATTTGATATTATTATAAGGATAGAGAGGAGAATATGATAATAATTAATTAAAGAGTTTAATTAATTATGATCAAATAAAATTGTCCGCGGAACTTTTGAGAAATATTCTGTAAATTGGACCTAAATGAAATAATGTATTTCATGATTTATTATTATTATCTTATAAGTGTTATAATACTACTATAATTGTTATAGGACTGATATAATAATTAACAGGACCATTGGAGAAATTATAAAGGGCCAAAGGAATGAAGAAGTTGGAGGAAGCCCTCCAGAAGAGGGCTACACGTCAACTCCATACAGAAGGGCTTAGAGGGCTTTTTCTTGGACCAAATTAATTTATATATGTTACATAAGTGTTATGGAACTCACATATTTAATTTGGTTGGATTTGGAATCCATTTGAGTATTTAAATCCAATTAGATGCACAAAGGACCTAGTTTGTGGATTTTGTGCATGGTCTTTTATGAAAAGATTTAATTTGGATTTAATTAAGCCCAAATGATTATAATTAATTCCAGAGGCCCAATTAATAATTCTCCAGCAATTTTAAAGAGCCCAATCTCATTAAGGATTTGGAATTTTAACCTAACTATAAAAGGCCAACTAATGAGAATTAGGGTTAAGTGATTAAAACAAAAGGAAAGTCTTTTTCTCTTAATTCTCTCTCCCTTTTGCGCCACTTCCATTGCTAGCCTCTTGGATTTCGGCCAGCCCTAGTTGAACATCAATTTGTTGGTTCAATTTACCCCTCCCTAGTGTGGATTACTTATTGGAGGTGTTCGATTTTGGACACTGTGGTTTGCGACAACCCGGTGCGAAGTAAAATCAACTGTTCAACAAAAATCAAAGGTGATTTTTCTTATTCTCATATAGTTATATTGTGTATTCATGGTAATATCAGATCTAATGGTTAAAAAATTTTAAAATTCTGCTCATGTATGTGATGCATGTAACCGTTAAAATCCAACACATGCAACAAACTATTTTGAATCAAGTTGTGATGCATCTAAAGCACTAAAACAAGCATGACTAAGCTCTGATACCACTTATGGAATATCACATGGCATAAACATAATGATCATACAGTGGAAAAATTAAAAATTTTGATCATACATGCCATGCAATATACAATATAAAATCGAAACATGCAATTTTAGGGTTTTTGAACAAACTTACATCCTTGAATGCACTTCAAAAACTTGATTTTGTAATGACCAGTATATAAGATGGACTTATATACCTTAGATCTCAATCACCAATGCCAAAGGTGTTGCCTTTATGCCACACCACTCTATGCTCACACACACACTTGAAAAGATGGCTTAAAACAAGAGTGCTAGCTCTAATCTTTTTGTATTCGGCAATGGGTATTGAATAAAGACACAAGATCTGATCTTGTTCTTTTTAGGGTCCAAAAATGGCTACCTAAAATCCAAGAGAAGAAGAAATAATTCTTTTCCCTTGAGAGTGGCAACACTGAGAGAGAAAAAACATAACTAGGCAAAAAAAATTAATCAATTTATATCACTTGTTTAGGAATCCTTATGATGTCGAAATTTCCTAGGTTTAGGTAGTATTTTCAGCCTCCATCTCTTCCTAATTAAGGAATTTAAATTAATTCTAATTCTTTTGGTATTTTAAATTCAAATTAATTTAAAATGGCATTAGTTATTTAATCAAAATAAATCACTTCTTTAGGGTTCAGTGTATGCCGAATTCAACTAGGAATCTAGCTTAAATTTCGGTCACACTATCTCCCTAATTAGGTGTTGATTCTTGATTCAAATAAAATTAGTATTTGAACTCAATTACCTTAATTATCCAAATATAATTAATTAATTGATATAATCCTTGTAAATGCCGATTTTCTCTCTCTCATGGACCAAGGTCCATTTAGCAATTTTAATACCCATTATCCACATTAATTTGACTTTAAATAAAAGCCCAAATTAATGCCCAATACTTTATTTTAAGTATCTTAAGCCCAATGCTTTGTGTCCGATCCTATAGGTCCATTTAATATTGGCAATGAATTAATAAATAATCCAAAGGCTATATATATTCTCTAGCAAGATATTATAGCATTTCAAATTAAATGAAAATGCAAATGGTATTTTTGTGAACTAATGCAATTTTGCATATATAGTCCTTTACTTATAAACATCAGAATTAATATAAGGCATGGAACTAGTCATCTTTATATATACATTCCTTTCTTGATATTCTAGTGATACTGGACTCTCAGATAAATAATGATTACTCATTGTTTCATCTCAGTATGGCCATACACTTCTCAATTCACTGATCAAGTGGCCGGTGATATTTTCTCTTTTATTGAGAGGGGTAATCCCTTTACTTCTCTCATGCTTTCTAACATGAATTAGTGCATTCCCAATCGTACCCATACTTGTCATCCTGTTACGAGTACGTTAGGTGTATGTCAAAGTACACAGTAATTCATAAAGAGTTTTATAGAGATTTTAGGTCTAAGAACTCCGATGCAAAACTTGCAATTGAGAAACACTTATGACTTGTACCATATAGGGTTCTCATGAGCAGATCAAATCCAGATACCATGTTTTAAACATGTATCTATGATCTCTGATTGACATTTTAGTCCTTATGATCCGTAAGATAGAACTCAAATTATCAAAGAGAGCATACTAGTCTTAATTCATTTGTTATTCCTATAACAATGACTGACTAGGGATATTTAGAATGAAGTCTCAATTATTTCAAAGTCTTACAACCATGTGCCTCACACATGATAACTTAAACTGAAATAATATTCTTGGATAGTTCTACTATTTGATATGCACAGGAATACAATAGATAAAACAAATGCCTCATTTATTAACTTGAATGTTTTATAACAATGTATTGGGGCTAGGTTTTACACTAACAATGTTATCATTTTTTAAGAAATAGAATGTGGAGTTCAGCCTTTCTCCTCCTAATTCTCCTAGCAAAACATCATGAGGGCAGTTTTATTTACTTTCTTTTTAATTTTTCTTTTGTTTTTCTTTTGTGTTTTATTTATACTTGTTGTGTTCTTTAGTTCATATATTTACTTTTGTTTGTTTGTTCCTCACACAATGAGGACATTGTGTCCTTTAAGTTTAGGAAAGGTAGGTATTTATAGTTGTTTGTGTGTTTATGGGGCTTAAATATTTGATACTTTATTAATGGCATGTTTATGGAATTTCTAGAATTTTGGGATCTTTAGTCTTGTTGATGAAACCCTTTTAGGAATATTGTTGGATTTCTTGTTTTAGTGTATTGTGTGTACCTATAAAGGGTTATGTTTAGGCAAAGTGCTTTGGTATATGTTCTTTTTAAGTTGTGTTTCTTTATACATAAACTTTGGTTTGAGTGAATGGAACATTTCTTTGAGTGACTTTGAACTTTAACCTTGTGAGATTTTGAACTTAAATGTTGATATACTTTTACGTGAGAATACCCTTTTATGCCTTATATTATAGAACTTATGGTGAGTAAGTTCAAAATTATATTTGGTATGAGTTATGCATGAAAGATGATAGGGGCATTAGAATTAGCTAATTTTTTACTTGCTTAAATCAACCAACCTTTTTGACTTTAGGTAGCCAATTTTGAGCCAATAACCATTTCTTTGTTTGATAAGCACATTATTAACCTTAACCCACCTTTTAAATGCTTAACTTTTCTTTCAATACCCTTTTTGTAAGGAAGATTAGTTATTGTTATATCATGTGAGAAAAATGTGCTTCAGTTATATGCATGATATTTGTTCCTTTCCTTTACGTATAAGCCCAATAGAGGAAAATGAGAAATTATAAAAACAAAAAAAAGAAAGAAAAAAGAGAAAAAATTTTGAATCATACAAGGAAAAAATTATGGACATAACTAGGAGGACTTTTGTAAAATAAGTTAGAATCTTTATGTATCATGCTAAGTGTTAATGTGTAAGTCTCATGTGATGTAGTAACTGTTTTTCTTCTCCACATTGGAAGCTACTTAACCAAAAAGTATGTAACACCCTAATCTACTAACCATGGATAATCATTAATCATTATCAAGCATCATTATAAACCTAGTATTGCTCAAGCAAAAATAATAATAATAATAATAAGACAGACCATAATTACATGCCATAATAAGATAAACAAGCTTATAGATAAATAATCATAACATAAATGACCTTCATGTATCCTGATATCCCCAAGGCAACAATATCTTGCCCGGTCCTCTGGAGCTTAACTTGAACCTACACGAAAACAAACCCGTGCTAAGCTATAAAGCTTAGCGGGGAACAAAATTATATAGGTAATCTCTTTCCCTGAGTCATATAATCGTGCATAAATATACACAACCTTTTTATCATTTAATAACACCAAATAACATATGAGTTTATTATACTGATCATTTGAGAAAGACCTCAACCTCAACAATGAATACCCTGTTACACTAATCTAGAGTATTTACTTAACTTAGCTCGATCCTACTTAGACTAGTTAATTCACTAACATAATCATAGCTTATTATTCATGTCAAACTATTATCATTCATGCATTTCATAATTCTTTCTTCTTACAACTCAAGAAATCAGAATTATTAATCATACAAGCTCGACTTGCTTCAATTAACCGATATGGCATGCTTAAGAAAATGCTTATGCCATGCAACATCCCTTTTCTCATTGTTAAACATGATTCTTCTTATAATAACTCAATTCTCACTCCTACTTCATGCATATGTGTTCCTTAATATTATCTTAACATGGTAACTTAAACCTCTTACAACACAAATTTATATCATACGTTACATTTAGTTAGGTCGATGTTATCATTATGCATATGTGCGTGCAAACCTTCATATACATCTTATAATCCTTTTTATCAAAAGGCTAGTCATCATAGTTATTAATGGTACAAGATTTCCACTTATCGCATTAAATCACTTTGTTCACCTAAGATAGGCATTCGACATTAATGCATAATATAAGGGTGCATTTAAGTCATATAGCATCTACAAGTAGTCCTGGTAAGCATATTTACTTTACATATATAGTACAATTCTCATATAAGGTTCATAACTTTACATCATTTATGTTATATTAGCATGCTAACCTAATTCTCTTACAATCTTCATTCTATGTCATACATTGCACTTGGTTAAATGCATGTTATCATTAAACCTACATGTATGTAAACATGTATATATATTTAAACAGATTGGCAGAGTTGTATGTGATCACAAAGAACAAGCATTACATATCATGATTATAAAATAAGGTCTCGATGTCACATATATGCATTTTATAAATAGAGCACATGAAACTTAGTATACATGTTATAGTCCATATAAGTTCTATTACAATATTATACATTTTGGGGTTCATATATTCTCCATGGAACCCACCAATGGAGTTTTACTCACACCGACACTCACACGGAAACCTTCCTCATGGTCGAGGTGATATACATATCTCATAATAATGATATAATGAACATGGCATCTCATTTCATACGGATAATTATAGCCAAAAGGAATTTAAGATAAAACAAAACAATACATTAAGACATTCATCATGCTTATGTTAACTATGTGAAGAAATCGATAAGTATATATATTTACATATACATATATATATCACTTTATTTCTTGTACTTTTTATCATCTTTAATATACTGCCAAAGTACTAGTTCGAAGGGTGGATAATGGGAGCAATGGATACCCGAAGGTATCAAACTATGTATATACGAAGATATCAAACAATGGACCCAAATGGGGTCAAACAATAGTTCTAGCAAGGAACAAACTATGGACCCAAAAGGGCCGAACGATAGTTCCATTAAGGAACAATACCCAAATAAGGTCAACTATGGTAACTGCGACTGTATCCCTCTAGGCATGCCTATCTAATCCACAACTGAACTAAGACTCGCAGGCTTAACCACCAAAGAACATCTTTGATTTAACATATCCTTCTTTACTTAGCACATCATTTGGCTTAAAGCTACTTTTCATAAAAGTATGCATATCATTCATATCACGATGGTTTCAGGTTCAGACCAATAATAATTTGTAATCTTTCATAATTAGCATTACATGTGCCCACATGTACATATACATATATATGCAGCTTAAATCAGGAAAATACATGCTTTCATTACTCATATCAATTATACAACATATAATACTTACATACCTCATGGATAGTTCTTGATGATGTATCTTGTTACTACTTGCTAAGAACAGCTCCCTATTCTCATAATTATTTCCATTACAACATAAACATATATAGCAACACTCAAGCATTTATGGTCTATATACTAAAATAAATTAGTTCTCTTACAGCTTAAAGTCAACACATGTTCATATTCAATCACTTAATTTTCTTTTAGGCTCTATCATATTATAGACGATAAGTTATACACCTTAACATTTTCAGATATATATATATACTGCGATCGTCTTACTGGTATTTTCATCTTGTGACATTTTATACTTATTTGGGGCATGTGTGATCATGTCATCTTAGTCATTAATACACTATTAACGGGCATGAGTAAATCATAATATAGTATAGGCATGAACAAATAGGCAAGCAGGTTCCTATTCCTCAATGCTAATCATAATTCATCTTATGACCTCGAGGGCATTCAAGCTTCTACGATTTCATAATTAAACATAAGTCATGTTGGCCCATGCTTTTATCTTAGATTTGCAACCTTGCAACTATTATCTTATTATAACTAGGTTAAACTGTAATATTTAGACAGAATCATCCCTTGACCTAGCACATACCTCATAACGAATTTGTAGACCACATTAATTAGCATATCATCTAATTTACTGTATTGCCTCCTGCTCTCTCTTTAGGTTTATGCTCATTAGGCCTTAAAATAAATTCTTAACAACATAACTCATATTAGAATCCCCATGCACAAGGCCCTACAATTAAAAGTTCAAGTGATCTTTATATCATGAGTTCATAGGTTTATTCTTATAAATCTTTTCAATCTTTTATATACATACTTAGAAATTCTCTAATTAAATGATCTTGCCCTATACAATAAATTGATGGCTTAGATGACTTACAATTTAGTTCAATACATTCCCTCTTATAAGTTCATTCATTTCCTTCAATTTTAGATGATAATCCAATAACATACTATACATCACTTTACTATTCAAACTCCCTCACATTACTCATGGTTAACTTGTTTATCTCAATTATACACCCCACGTTATTGGTTCATAAGTTACTGAATGTTTTTGCAGCTTAAGTGTAGAAGGATTATTTGAAAAGAGAATGTATAAATGGCTAGGCTTTACATGAGGAAAATAGCTAAGTGGCAGTGCACGACTCATGAAGGCATTCACGAGTCGGACAAGATTTCACGACTCGTGAAGTCATTCACAAGTCAATAGAAGGCCAAAAATAGGTTCACGAGTCGTGAAGGAATACTTGACTCATGAAGGCTTTAACGAGTGGAGAAAAGGGGTGAGCTTCATGACTCATGAAGAAGTTCACGAGTGAAGACATAAAAGGATAGGTTCACGAGTGAAGAAAAATGGGTAAGGTTCTCAACTCGTGAAGGAGTTCACGAGTGAAGGCAAGAGGTGCACGACTCATGATAGACTTCACGACTCTTGAAGAATGTCATGACTCAGCACCCAAAGAAATAACGCTACCTATAACAAAATAGATCGATCCGATATCCGTTCAAACATAAACAGAAATACTCCCATAATCCAAATGATCCTCAAAAACTCATTTTAAACCAAACATTCCTTCCTTACTCATCTTAAAACTAATAATCATTCATTACTCATTTAAGAATCCTTACAACATAACCCTAATTTTTATAAATCCATATACGGACAACAAAAACACAGTATTCCCATACCTAGCCTTTGAAGCTTTAAACCTCCTTCACTCCTCTTGATCCATCCCTTATGCTCTTGATTCCATTCTTCTCCTTATACATAGAGATAACATGCATGATATATCATCTCTTTACATCCTTAATTCCATTAAATCAAACATAAAGAAGAGATCCATAAGAGGAAAATATTACCTTCATAAGGTTGAAATACTAAAACCCTAGGTTTCTCTTCTTTAACCCGTAACCAGAGAGAGAAAAGAGAGAGAGAGAGAGAGTGATCTCCCTTGCCTTAGTCGATCCCCACATCTCAAATCCCCCAAGAGTTCCTTCTCCAAGAAGCTAAAGATAAAGAGTTAGTGGGGTAAATATCTCTTTAGGTGGATTTCCAAAATTACCCCTATTATTTCAATTTCTTCCAACTTAACCCCAAGACTTTCTAATTCATTTCAATTACTGTTAAAGAGTATGCCATAGAGCCCATGTAATAAGGATGTTTTTCATATGCATGAAATTTATATTCTTAATAAAAGGCATCATTCATTTATTAATGCTGTGTTTGAATACATGAGTTTGTAAATCTTAAATTAATAAATGAAGTCCTAGATATTATAAACATAGTGCAAAGGCAATCATGAAGGTGTTCATGATGTGAGATGTCTATCGCATACAAATGTGTTAATATCTAAATATCCCTAGTCATAGAATTAACAAGATAGGATATTGTTGATTCGGACAGACTAGCACATGTTATGCTTCTTGAATGGTTCAAGCAATGGTTCTCATAATTGTGATTATGGATGATAATCAAAGCTAACATGTGGATGCTTGTTAGAGGAACAAGTTCATTGGAGACCTGCAAAGAGAATCCTCATATGGATATTAAATCTATGTCAGTGAGGAATCTCTTCATAGCGGTTGTGCAAGTATCCTTAAACTTGAGATCACCAAAGTTATCTTAAGTAGCAAGTGGTATACTTTGGCTCCATAACTGATTACTTCCAACTGGGAGTGAACATAGTTAGGAGATTGGGTATATCATGACCTACTTGAAGATAGTTGAGTGATTGACAAAGGATTCACCATCCCAGATTTAACAAGGGAAGTTATCTAGCATGATTCTATAATTGCCTTGTTCAGAGAATCTCTGGCCAGAGTAATATGCCGAGATGGATGGAGATCCATGAAGGGCATTTTAGGAACAATGGTTGAATTAATAGAACATACATAATTAGATTTATATGAGTTGACAGAAATCCATACTCAGAATCTAATTGAGATAAGAGTGGTGAAAGGAGTAATTGCACGGTAACTATTTCTATGGAAGGGTACAGTCAAATCACATGACTTTCCTGACATTTGGGTAGTCATGATGCCTAGCTAGAGGCCAATCATGACTTGTATAATGATGTAACAAAATACCAATAGAGATTGATAAAATGATTTAAAGGAGTTTAAATCATGTGAGTTTTGAATAGAACTCACAATTACATATTATACTGCCAACATGGACAGGAACCCAATAGGCCACACACATATAGAGAAAAGGATAAAATGGTAAAATGATAAGGATAATAATATTTTATATTATTATAAAGGTAGAGAGGAGAATATGATAATAATTAATTAAAGAGTTTAATTAATTATGATCAAATAAAATTGTCCGCGAAACTTTTGAGAAATGTTCTGTAAATTGGACCTAAATGAAATAATGTATTTCATGATTAATTATTATTATCTTATAAGTGTTATAAGACTACTATAAGTGTTATAGGACTGATATAATAATTAATAGGACCATTGGAGAAATTATAAAGGGCCAAAGGAATGAAGAAGTTGGAGGAAGCCCTCCAAAAGAAGGCTACACGCCAACTCCATACAGAAGGGCTTAGAGAGCTTTTTCTTGGACCAAATTAATTTATATATGTTACATAAGTGTTATGGAACTCACATATTTAATTTGGTTGGATTTGGAATCCATTTGGGTATTTAAATCCAATTAGATGCACAAAGGGCCTAGTTTGTGGATTTTGTGCATGGTCTTTTATGAAAAGATTTAATTTGGATTTAATTAAGCCCAAATGATTATAATTAATTCCCGAGGCCCAATTAATAATTCTCCAACAATTTTAAAGATCCCAATCTCATTAAGGAGTTGGAATTTTAACCTAACTATAAAAGGCCAACTAATGAGAATTAGGGTTAAGTGATTAAAACAAAAGGAAAGTCTTTTTCTCTTTATTCTCTCTCCCTTTTGCACCACTTCCATTGCTAGCCTCTTGGATTTCGGCCAGCCCTAGTTGAACACCAATTTTTTGGTTCAATTTACCTTTCTCTAGTGTGGATTACTCATTGGAGGTGTTCGATTTTGGACACTGTGGTTTGCGACAACTCGGTGTGAAGTAAAATCAACTGTTCAACAAAAATCAAAGGTGATTTTTCTTATTCTCATATAGTTATATTGTGTATTCATGGCAAGATCAGAACTAATGGTTAAAAATTTTAAAATTCCGCTCATGTATGTGATGCATGTAACCGTTAAAATCCAACATGGTATCAGAGCCAGGTTTTGCCATGGATATACAATTCTATATTATTCTGCAGAATAAGTTTCGTTTTATTTTGAGTTATTTATTTCATGAACTTTAAAATATGAGATTTAATTGTTCATGAATGAGAAATATTGATTTCTGGATGTATTTGTGATCAAATAAATTTGGTGGAAACAAAACCGAAATTTTTGAAGAAAAGTGATTTGGGTTTGGCGTGAAACCCTAGGTAATGTAGGGGCTGTTCTAATTTAATTTATTATGGATCCATTTAAAAATCATTTAGATGATATTTTGTGTGTTTAATATGTGATATTAAGCCGTAGGATCGAACGAAATTAAAATTGAACAAGTTTTCCATGAAAACTAGTTTTGTCGAAAAGTTCGATAAATTGGTGTTCTACATGTGTTCATGGTTAGAACGACTTTTGATCTTCTAAATTTGATATATATATGATATATTAAAGTATTTTTTAATTAATTGGATTAATTAAATTGGGCCTTAAATTAATTTGATTAATTTTAATTCATTAAAACCACTTAATGGGCTTAATTATGTTTACGGACTTGGTTTAAATTAGTGAATGACTTGGTGGGCCCAAGGAGCTGATTTAAATTAACTATTATAAACATTAATTAAGTTTATTAATGGGTTTTAAGGGCTGGAGTGGGCTTGGCTCATTCCAAAAGGTCCAAATGGTCCAAATGACACAAAACTAGTTTGTGTGTGAACACACTTAGGGTTTTTCTTCTGTGGGTTTCGGCCTACACTTGTTTTAAGCCCAAAATTGATTCTTTTAATTATTTAATATGATTAATTAATTAAATAATCAATTTATAATTAATTAATAATCAATTTGATTGATTATTAAGGCAAGAACACATTCATGCAAAAAGGTTTCCTAAAATGAAAGTTTTCAAAATGGAAAAAGTTTCCTAATTTGATCACATCATTAAAATAACTCAAAATATAGTTTCAAAGGTTGAAACAAAGTTAGTAATCCATTTCTTTATGCATTATAAAGGCATATAAGGGTGTATGATTGGCATGATGGATAATTATGGACAAAGCCCAATGTGATTGAGCATCATGCATGTTTTGGCCCAATGAGGAATTTCATGTCCCGGCTACTTGTTTTTGGTTTGTATTTCATTTCAAATTGTAATATGTAATTAGATTACTTAGATTAGAATTAGAAATAGAGATGGAGACCATTTTCAAGGAGCAAGATGGTCCGGATGGAGATCCAACAAGCTTGAAGATAATGTAATTATTTTTCTTGTTTGAATCATGCATACTACCTAGGTGTGACCTTTTGATTTCCCTCTTGGCTCAGGGAAATCAATGTAGTGAAGTCCATAACTATACCACATTTGTATGCTTATATTTATGTGATAGATATAGGATACATACCAATGTATGCCAACCATGTATGATGAGACTTAATTAACTAAAACCCTCAAACAAATACTAAGGTATATAAGCCTTCCATTAATTTGAAGAGAACCAGAGTTCTTTATAGTGTGGGTTGTTGACCACAGTCAAGCTCACATTATATCGAATATGTTCAAATCTAATTAAATGGGTCATCTTAGCTAGCCCATTAGTTTGTTGACCACAGTCAAGGCTAATGGTTCTAGAGGCAAGATTAGGGAATGCATATATGATATGCATGCATCAAGAGTTGATAACCTAATGATCCAATAGTTGTGTAGAGACACAATTGGTATAGATATACCTACCTTTCAAGGGTATGGAATTTGGCTTGTTGACCACAGTCAAGGTCAAATAACATATCAAGGATTGGATATTGGCCCACTAAGAAAGCCATCGGGTTTTCTCGGATTATATAGTGAGGGCTATTAATTCGTAATAAAATAGTGGGAGTAAATGGATTAATTAAAGACCTTATTAATGCATACATATATATGAACATACTCTCATATCTTTTCTTTTTCACATCTAGGTCATCATCATGAGCACATCAAACATTAATATACGATCAATCCTGGATAACAAGCTGGTTGGCAATAACTATTCTGACTAGATCAGGCAAGTGAGAATTGTTCTCAGGGCTGAAAAGATCCATTATGTCTTGGATAAAGATCCACCACCACTTCCATCAGATGATGCCATTGATGAGATCAAAGGCATTTATCGAAAATACATGGAGGATAGTGAAGCAGTAGCATGTCTGATGCTGGGTGCTATGTCCTCGGAGCTTCAGAAGCAACATGAAATGATGGATGCTAGAACCATCGTTTTGCATCTAGAGGAGCTTTATTCTTCTTAGGCTAGAACTGAGCAATATGAGATTGCTCGAGCTCTATTTAGTTACAAAATGGTGGAAGGCACTTCAGCTGCTGCTCATGCATTGAAGATGTATGGGTATATTGAGCATTTGAGTAGACTTGCCTATGTTATGGATAATGATCTATACATAGATTTAATCTTGTACTCGTTGGCTCCAAGTTATGCACCTTTTGTGCTTAACTTCAACATGAACAAGATCCAAGTATCCATTCCTGAGTTAATCAACATGCTCAAGACAGCTGATGGATCATTTAAGAAAGATCCAAAAAGTGTCATGGTTGTCACTTCTGCTAAAGGCAAGAAGCAGAAGAAGAAGAAGATAACCAAGGCGCAGCCAAAGAATGGTGGGATCTCCAAGAAGAAGGTTGCCAAGAAAGAGAATCCCAGAGGAACTTGCTTCCATTGTGGAAAAGATGGTCATTGGAAGCGTAACTGCAAGGCCTATCTAGATTCTCTTAAGGAGAAGAAGCAAGCTGTTGCATCTACTTCAGGTATTCGTATGATTGAAATTAATACTTATTCTATTGCTTCTAGACAATCTTGGGTATTAGATACCGGATGTGGATCTCATTTATATAATGATCTACAGGGGCTTAGAAGCTTTAGAAGAGTTGGAAAGGCAAAGATATGTTTGCAGTCAGCTACTGGACAGAACATCTCTACAACAGTTATGGGGACTTACTATTTGCCTCTTCCTAGTGGATTAGTACTGGAATTAAATAATTGTTATTATGTTCCAGCCTTATCCAAAAGTATTATTTCTTTCAGTCGTTTGATGAACGATTATGATATTTCTTTGAAGGACAAATGTTGTTACATTTTTAAGAACAATATGTTTTATGCAAAAGCTATCATTGAGAATGGTATATTTGTTCTTGATTTAATTAAAGAAGTACATAATGTGAATACCAAGAGAATGAAATATGATAATCTGAATACCTCATACTTATGGCATTGTCATTTAGGCCATATAAATGAAAAATGCATGACCAAGTTACACAAGTCAGGTGATTTGGGATCATTTGATTATGAATCATTTGATACATGTGAATCTTGTTTATTGGGAAAATGACAAAAGCTCCCTTTATTGGTAAAGGAGAACGAGCTAAAATGGTTTTGGACTTAATACATTCAGATGTATGTGGTCCAATGACTACATATGCCAGAGGAGGTTACTCCTACTTCATTACTTTTATAGATGATTATTCCAGGTTTGGATACATCTATCTATTGAAATATAAGTCTGAAGCATTTGAGAAGTTCAAAGAGTTCAGAAATGAAGTAGAGAAACAACTTGGCAAAAGTATTAAAACACTTAGATCAGATCGAGGTGGAGAATACTTAAGTCAAGAGTTTCAGGATTATCTTAGAGATAATGGGATTTTATCTCAATGGACTCCTTCATATACACCACAACACAATGGTGTATCTGAAAGGAGAAATCGAACACTATTAGATATGGTTCAATCAATGATGAGCCAAGCGGACTTGCCTAAGTCTTTTTGGGGATATGCACTAGAAACTGCTGTTTATGTGTTAAACAGAGTTCCTAGTAAATCGGTTGATGTTACTCCATATGAGATGTGGAATAACAAGAAACCCACGCTTTCTCATATGAAAGTATGGGGTTGTCCTGCTTATGTGAAGAGGACAATGTCAGACAAACTGGATGTTAAGTCTGACAAATGTTTATTTGTGGGATATCCAAAAGAAACGTTTGGATATTATTTCTATCATCCCTTAGAACAAAAGGTGTTTGTTTCAAGGCATGCTGTCTTCTTTGAAAGAGAATTTCTCCTACGAGAGGACAGTGGGAGTAAAATTGATCTTGGTGAAGTTCAAGACCCACAAATAGAAGTTGATCAACCGATTGAACCCGAAACTGAATTTCATAATGATGAGATTACAGTTGAACCTGATTATACACAAAATCCTAGAAGATCTACTAGGATGCGTTCTATCACTGTGAGATATGGATTTCACGTTGATTCGGATAGAGGTATAACTGTAGTAGAGGACAATGAGCCTACAAGCTATCAAGAAGTTTTGAACAGTTCAGAACGTGATTTATGGCTTAAAGCTATGCAGTCCGAAATGGACTCCATGTATGAGAATAAAGTATGGACTTTAACTCAACCACCTGAAGGGATAAAACCCATAGGGTGCAAATGGGTCTTCAAAAAGAAGACTGACATGGAAGGTAATATAGTTACCTATAAAGCTCGCTTAGTAGCAAAAGGTTATCGTCAAAAAGAAGGTATTGACTATGATGAAACTTTTTCTCCTGTAGCGATGCTTAAGTCTATAAGAATACTTTTACCCATTGCAGCTTATTATGATTATGAGATTTGGCAAATGGATGTGAAGACAGCTTTCCTTAATGGAAATCTTTCTGAGGATGTGTATATGACACAACCAGAAGGATTCACATCAGGAAATGGCAAAAAGGTATGCAAGCTTCAAAGATCCATTTATGGATTGAAGCAAGCCTCTAGGAGCTGGAACATACGATTCAATGAGACAATCAAAGAGTTTGGTTTCTCACAGAATGAAGATGAACCTTGTGTGTATAAAAGGGTCAATGGGAGTGCAATTGTCATCCTAGTTCTATATGTAGATGACGTATTGATCATGGGAAATGACATTTCTCTTCTCCAATCTGTTAAAATATGGTTATCCAAGCAATTCTCCATGAAAGACCTTGGAGAAGCATCCTATATTCTGGGAATAAGGATCTATAGGGATAGATCCAATAGGTTGCTAGGTCTTTCTCAGAGTACATATATAGATAAAGTATTGAAGAGGTTCAATATGGATCTCTCTAAGAAAGGGTTTATACCTATGGTGCATGAGAAACACCTTTCTAAGTCTATGTGTCCGCAGATACTAGAGGATAGAGAGAGCATGAATAGAATACCATATGCATCTGCAATTGGTTCTATCATGTATGCTATGTTATGTACACATCCCGATGTAACATTTGCTTTGAGTGTCACAAGCAGATTCCAATCCAATTTTAGAGAGGAACATTGGGCAGCTGTCAAGAATATTCTCAAGTACTTAAGAAGGACTAAGGATATATTCTTGGTATATGGAGAGGGCAGTTTGGAAGTAAACGGGTATACAGATGCCAGCTTCCAATCTGACAAAGATGATTGTAAATCACAATCTGTTTATGTGTTCATAATGGGAGGAGGAGCAGTTAATTGGAAAAGTTCCAAACAAGAAACAACTGCTGATTTCACGATGGAAGCTGAGTACATTGCTGCTTCAGAAGCAGCCAAAGAAGCAGTCTGGATCAAAAAGTTCATAACCGAACTAGGAGTGGTGCCTAGCATTGTTGATCCGATTCCTTTATATTGTGACAACAATGGAGCCATTGCGCAAGCAAAGAAACCACGGTCTCATCAGCGATCCAAACATGTTCTCAGACGCTACCATCTCATAAGGGAAATAGTAGCTAGAAATGATGTGAAAATAGAAAGGGTTCCCACAGATGACATTGTGGCGGATCCCCTCACTAAAGCACTCTCCCAGATAAAGCATGATCACCATATAAATAGCATTGGTCTGAGACATATGAGTGATTGGCTCTAGTGCAAGTGGGAGATTGTTAAAGAGTATGCCCTAGAGCCCATGTAATAGGGATGTTTTTCATATGTATAAAATTTATATTCTTAATAAAAGGCATCATTCATTTATTAATGCTGTGTTTGAATACATGAGTTTGTAAATCTTAAATTAATAAATGAAGTCCTAGATATTATAAACACAGTGCAAAGGCAATCATGAAGGTGTTCATGATGTGAAATGTCTATCGCATGCAAATGTGTTAATATCTAAATATCCCTAGTCACAGAATTAACAAGATAGGACATTGTTGATTCGGACAGACTAGCACATGTTATGCTTCTTGAATGGTTCAAGCAATGGCTCTCATAATTGTGATTATGGATGATAATCAAAGCTAACATGTGGATGCTTGTTAGAGGAACAAGTTCATTGGAGACCTGCAAAGAGAATCCTCATATGGATATTAAATCTATGTCAGTGAGGAATCTCTTCATAGCGGTTGTGCAAGTATCCTTAGACTTGAGATCACCAAAGTTATCTTAAGTAGCAAGTGGTATACTTTGACTCCATAACTGATTACTTCCAACTGGGAGTGAACATAGTTAGGAGATTGGGTATATCATGACCTACTTGAAGATAGTTGAGTGATTGACAAAGGATTCACCATCCCAGATTTAACAAGGGAAGTTATCTCGCATGATTCTATAATTGCCTTGTTCAGAGAATCTCTGGCCAGAGCAATATGCCGAGATGGATGGAGATCCATGAAAGGCATTTTAGGAACAATGGTTAAATTAATAGAACATACATAATTAGATTTACATGAGTTGACAGAAATCCATACTCAGAATCTAATTGAGATAAGAGTGGTGAAAGGAGTAATTGCACGGTAACTGTTTCTATGGAAGGGTACAGTCAAACCACATGACTTTCCTGATATTTGGGTAGTCACGATGCCTAGCTAGAGGCCAATCATGACTTGTATAATGATGTATCAAAATATCAATAGCGATTGATAAAATGATTTAAAGGAGTTTAAATCATGTGAGTTTTGAATAAAACTCACAATTACATAGTATACTGCCAACATGGACAGGAACCCAATAGGTCAGACACATTTAGAGAAAGGATAAAATGGTAAAATGACAAGGATAATAATTTTTGATATTATTATGAAGGTAGAGAAGAGAATGTGATAATAATTAATTAAAGAGTTTAATTAATTATGATCAAATAAAATTGTCCGCGAAACTTTTGAGAAATGTTCTGTAAATTGGACCTAAATAAAATAATGTATTTCATGATTAATTATTATTGTCTTATAAGTGTTATAAGACTACTATAAGTGTTATAGGACTGATATAATAATTAATAGGACCATTGGAGGAATTATTAAGGGCCAGAGGAATGAAGAAAGTTGGCGAAAGCCCTCCAGAAGAGGGCCACACACCAACTCCATACAGAAGGGCTTAGAGGGCTTTTTCTTGGACCAAATTAATTTATATATGTTACATAAGTGTTATGAAACTCACATATTTAATTTGGTTGGATTTGGAATCCATTTGGGTATTTAAATCCAATTAGATGCACAAAGGGCCTAGTTTATGGATTTTGTGCATGGTCTTTTATGAAAAGATTTAATTTGGATTTAATTAAGCCCAAATGATTATAATTAATTCCAGAGGCCCAATTAATAATTCTCCAGCAATTTTAAAGAGCCCAATCTCATTAAGGAGTTGGAATTTTATCCTAACTATAAAAGGCCAACAAATGAGAATTAGGGTTAAGTGATTAAAATAAAAGGAAAGTCTTTTCTCTTAATTCTCTCTCCCTTTTTGCGCCAACTCCTAAGCTAGCTCTTGGAAATTTCGGCCAGCCCTAGTTAAACACCAATTTGTTGGTTCAATTTACCCCTCTCTAGTGTGGATTACTCATTGGAGGTGTTCAATTTTTGACACTGTGGTTTGCGACAACCCGGTGCGAAGTAAAATCAACTGTTCAACAAAAATCAAAGGTGATTTTCTTATTCTCATATAGTTATATTGTTTATTCATGGCAAGATCAGATCTAATTGTTAAAAATTTTAAAATTCCTCTCATGTATGTGATGCATGTAACCGTTAAAATCCAACATGGTATCAGAGCCACGGTTTTGCCATGAATATACAATTCTATATTTTTCTGCGGAATAAGTTTTGTTTTGTTTTGAGTTATTTATTTCATGAACTTTAAAATATTAGATTTGATTGTTCATGAATGAGAAATATTGATTTCTGGTTGTATGTGTGATCAAATAAATTTGGTGGAAACAAAAACAAAAATTTTGAATGATTAAGATTTGGGTTTGGCGTGAAACCCATTAGGGTTTGGCGTGAAACCCTAGGTAATGTAGGGGCTGTTCTAATTTAATTTCTTATGGATCCATTTAAAAATCATTTAGATGATATTTTATGTGTTTAATATGTGATATTAAGCCGTAGGATCGAACGAAATTAAAATCGAACAAATTTTGCATGAAAACTAGTTTTGTCGAAAAGTTCGATAAATTGGTGTTCTTCGTGTGTTCTTGATGTGTTCATGGTTAGAACGACTTTTGATCTTCTAAATTTGATATATATGATATATTAAAGTGTTTTTAATTAATTGGATTAATTAAATTGGGCCTTAAATTAATTTGATTAATTTTAATTCATTAAAACTACTTAATGGGCTTAATTATGTTTACGGATTTGGTTTAAATTAGTGAATGACTTGGTGGGCCCAAGGAGCTGATTTAAATTAACTATTATAAACATTAATTAAGTTTATTAATGGATTTTAAGGGCTGGAGTGGGCTTGGCTCATTCCAAAAGGCCTAAATGGTCTAAATGACACAAAACTAGTTTGTGTGTGAGCACACTTAGGGTTTTTCTTCTGTGGGTTTCGGCCTACACTTGTTTTAAGCCCAAAATTGATTCTTTTAATTATTTAATATGATTAATTAATTAAATAATCAATTTATAATTAATTAATAATCAATTTGGTTGATTATTAAGGCAAGAACACATTCATGCAAAAAGGTTTCCTAAAATGAAAGTTTCCAAAATGGAAAAAGTTTCCTAATTTGATCACATCATTAAAATAACTCAAAATATAGTTTCAAAGGTTGAAACAAAGTTAGTAATCCATTTCTTTATGCATTAGAAAGGCATATAAGGGTGTATGATTGGCATGATGGATAGTTATGGACAAAGCCCAATGTGATTGAGCATTATGCATGTTTTGGCCCAATGAGGACTTTCATGTCCCGGCTACTTGTTTTTGGTTTGTATTTCATTTCAAATTGTAATATGTAATTAGATTACTTAGATTAGAATTAGAAATACAGATGGAGACCATTTTCAAGGAGCAAGATGGGCCGGATGAAGATCCAAAAAGCTTGAAGATAATGTAATTATTTTTCTTGTTTGAATCATGCATACTACCTAGGTGTGACCTTTTTGTTTTCCCTCTTGGCTCGGGGAAATCAATGTAGTGAAGTCCATAACTATACCATATTTGTATGCTTATATTTATGTGATAGATATAGGATGCATACCAATGTATGCCAACCATGTATGATGAGACTTAATTAACTAAAACCCTCAAACAAATACTAAGGTATATAAGCCTTCCATTAATTTGAGGAGAACCAGAGTTCTTTATAGTGTGGGTTGTTGACCACAGTCAAGCTCACATTATATCGAATATGTTCAAATCTAATTAAATGGGTCATCTTAGCTAGCCCATTAGTTTGTTGACCACAGTCAAGGCTAATGGTTCTAGAGGCAAGATTAGGGAATGCATATATGATATGCATGCATCAAGAGTTGATAACCTAATGATCCAATAGTTGTGTAGAGACACAATTGGTATAGATATACCTACCTTTCAAGGGTATGGAATTTGGCTTGTTGACCATAGTCAAGGTCAAATTACATATCAAGGATTGGATATTGGCCCACTAAGAAAACCATCGGGTTTTCTCGGATTATATAGTGAGGGCTATTAATTCGCAATAAAATAGTGGGAGTAAATGGATTAATTAAAGACCTTATTAATGCATACATATATATGAACATACTCTCATATCTTTTCTTTTTCACATCTAGGTCATCATCATGAGCACATCAAATATTAATATACGATCAATCTTGGATAACAAGCTAGTTGGCAACAACTATTCTGACTGATCAGGCAAGTGAGAATTGTTCTCAGAGCTGAAAAGATCCATTATGTCTTGGATAAAGATCCACCACCACTTCCATCAGATGATGCCATTGATGAGATCAAAGGCATTTATCGAAAATACATGGAGTATAGTGAAGCAGCAGCATGTTTGATGCTGGGTGCTATGTCTTCGGAGCTTCAGAAGCAACATGAAATGATGGATGCTAGAACCATCATTTTGCATCTAGAGGAGCTTTATTCTTCTCAGGCTAGAACTGAGCAATATGAGATTGCTCGAGCTCTATTTAGTTGCAAAATGGTGGAAGGCACTTCAGCTGCTACTCATGCATTGAAGATATATGGGTATATTGAGCATTTGAGTAGACTTGGCTATGTTATGGATAATGATCTATACATAGATTTAATCTTGTACTCGTTGGCTCCAAGTTATGCACCTTTCGTGCTTAACTTCAACATGAACAAGATCCAAGTATCCATTCCTGAGTTAATCAACATGCTCAAGACAGCTGATGGATCATTTAAGAAGGATCCAAAAAGTGTCATGGTTGTCACTTCTGCTAAAGGCAAGAAGCAGAAGAAGAAGATAACCAAGGCGCAGCCAAAGAATGGTGGGATCTCCAAGAAGAAGGTTGCCAAGAAAGAGAATCCCAAAGGAACTTGCTTCCATTGTGGAAAGGATGGTCATTGAAAGCATAACTGCAAGGCCTATCTAGATTCTCTCAAGGAGAAGAAGCAAGCTGATGCTTCTACTTCAGGTATTCATATGATTGAAATTAATCCTTATTCTATTGCTTCAAAACAATCTTGGGTATTAGATAACGGATGTGGATCTCATTTATGTAATGATCTACAGGGGCTTAGAAGCTTTAGAAGAGTTGGAAAGGCAGAGATATGTTTGCAGTCAGCTACTAGACAGAACATCTCTACAACAGTTGTGGGGACTTACTATTTGCCTCTTCCTAGTGGATTAGTACTGGAATTAAATAATTGTTATTATGTTCCAGCTTTATCTAAAAGTATTATTTCTTTCAGTCGTTTGATGAACGATTATGATATTTCTTTGAAGGACAAATGTTGTTACATTTTTAAGAACAATATGTTTTATGCAAAAGCTATCATTGAGAATGGTATATTTGTTCTTGATTTAATTAAAGAAGTACATAATGTGAATACCAAGAGAATGAAACATGATAATCTGAATACCTCATACTTATGGCATTGTCGTTTAGGCCATATAAATGAAAAACGTATGACCAAGTTACACAAGTCAGGTGATTTGGGATCATTTGATTATGAATCATTTGATACATGTGAATCTTGTTTATTGGGAAAAATGACAAAAGTTCCCTTTATAGGTAAAAGAGAACGAGCTAAAATGGTTTTGGACTTAATACATTCAGATGTATGTGGTCCAATGACTACACATGCCAGAGGAGGTTACTCCTACTTCATTACTTTCATAGATGATTATTCCAGGTTTGGATACATCTATCTAATGAAATATAAGTCTGAAGCATTTGAAAAGTTCAAAGAGTTCAGAAATGAAGTAGAGAAACAACTTGGCAAAAGTATTAAAACACTTAGATCAGATCGAGGTGGAGAATACTTAAGTCAAGAGTTTCAGGATTATCTTAGAGATAATGGAATTTTATCTCAATGGACTCCTCCATATACACCACAACACAATGGTGTATCTGAAAGGAGAAATCGAACACTATTAGATATGGTTTGATCAATGATGAGCCGAGCGGACTTGCCTAAGTCTTTTTGGGGATATGCACTAAAAACTGCTGTTTATGTGTTAAATAGAGTTCCTAGTAAATCAGTTGATGTTACTCCATATGAGATGTGGAATAACAAGAAACACACGCTTTCTCATATGAAAGTATGGGGCTGTCCTGCTTATGTGAAGACGACAATGTCAGACAAACTGGATGTTAAGTCTGACAAATGTTTATTTGTAGGATATCCAAAAGAAATGTTTGGATATTATTTCTATCATCCTTTAGAACAAAAAGTGTTTGTTTCAAGGCATGCTGTCTTCTTGGAAAGAGAATTTCTCCTACGAGAGGACAGTGGAAGTAAAATTGAGCTTGGTGAAGTTCAAGACCCACAAATAGAAGATGATCAACCGATTAAACCCAAAACTGAATTTCATAATGATGAGATTACAGTTGAACCTGATTATACACAAAATCCTAGAAGATCTACTAGGATGCGTTCTATCCCTGTGAGATATGGATTTCACGTTGATTCGGATAGAGGCATAACTGTAGTGGAGGACAATGAGCCTACAAGCTATCAAGAAGTTTTGAACAGTTCAGAACGTGATTTATGACTTAAGGCTATGTAGTCCGAAATGGACTCCATGTTTGAGAATAAAGTATGGACTTTAACTCAACCACCTGAAGGGATAAAACCCATAGGGTACAAATGGGACTTCAAAAAGAAGACTGACATGGAAGGTAATATAGTTACCTATAAAGCTCGCTTAGTAGCAAAAGGTTATCGTCAAAAAGAAGGTATTGACTATGACAAAACTTTTTCTCCTGCAGTGATGCTTAAGTCTATAAGAATACTTTTAGCCATTGTAGCTCATTATGATTATGAGATTTGGCAAATGGATGTGAAGACAGCTTTCCTTAATGGAAATCTTTCTGAGGATGTGTATATGACACAACCAGAAGGATTCACATCAGGAAATGGCGAAAAGGTATGCAAGCTTCAAAGATCCATTTATGGATTGAAGCAAACCTCTAGGAGCTGGAACATACGATTCAATGAGACAATCAAAGAGTTTGGTTTCTCACAGAATGAAGATGAACCTTGTGTGTATAAAAGGGTCAGTGGGAGTGCAATTGTCTTCCTAGTTCTATATGTAGATGACATATTGATCATGGGAAATGACATTTCTCTTTTCCAATCTGTTAAAATATGGTTATCAAAGAAATTCTCCATGAAAGACCTTGGAGAAGCATCCTATATTCTAGGAATAAGGATCTATAGAGATAGATCCAATAGGTTGCTAGGTCTTTCTCAGAGTACATATATAGATTATTGAAGATGTTCAATATGGATCTCTATAAGAAAAGGTTTATACCCGTGGTGCATGGGAAACACCTTTCTAAGTCTATGTGTCCGCAGACACTAGAGGATAGAGAGAGCATGAATAGAATACCATATGCATGTACAATTGGTTATATCATGTATGCTATGTTATGTACACGTCCAGATGTAGCATTTGCTTTGAGTGTCACAAGCAGATTCCAATCCAATTTTGGAGAGGAACATTGGGCAGCTGCCAAGAAAATTCTTCAGTACTTGAGAAGGACTAAGGATATATTCTTGGTATATGGAGAGGGCAGTTTGGAAGTAAATGGGTATACAGATGCCAGCTTCCAATCCGACAAAGATGATTGTAAATCACAATCTGGTTATGTGTTCATAATGGGAGGAGGAGCAGTTAGTTAGAAAAGTTCCAAACAAGAAACAACTGCTGATTCCACGACGGAAGCTGAGTACATTGCTGCTTCAGAAGCAGCCAAAGAAGCAGTCTAGATCAAAAAGTTCATAACCGAACTAGGAGTGGTGCCTAGCATTTTTGATCCGATTCCTTTATATTGTGACAACAATTGAGCCATTGCGCAAGCAAAGGAACCACGGTCTCATTAGCGATCCAAACATGTTCTCAGACGCTACCATCTCATAAGGGAAATAGTAGCTAGAAATGATGTGAAAATAGAAAGGGTTCCCACATATGACAATGTGGTGGATCCCCTCACTAAAGCACTTTTCCAGATAAAGCATGATCACCATATAAATAGCATGGGTCTGAGACATATGAGTGATTGGCTCTAGAGCAAGTGGGAGATTGTTAGAGAGTATGCCCTAGAGCCCATGTAATAGGGATGTTTTTCATATGTATGAAATTTATATTCTTAATAAAAGGCATCATTCATTTATTAATGCTATGTTTGAATACTTGAGTTTGTAAATCTTAAATTAATAAATGAAGTCCTAGATATTATAAACACAGTGCAAAGGCAATCATGAAGGTGTTCATGATCTGAGATGTCTATCGCATGCAAATGTGTTAATATCTAAATATCCCTAGTCATAGAATTAATAAGATAGGACATTGTTAATTCGGACAGACTAGCACATGTTATGCTTCTTGAATGGTTCAAGCAGTGGTTCTCATAACTATGATTATGGATGATAATCAAAGCTAACATGTGGATGCTTGTTAGAGGAATAAGTTCATTGGAGACCTGCAAAGAGAATCTTCATATGGATATTAAATCTATATCAGTGAGGAATCTCTTCATAGCGGTTGTGCAAGTATCCTTAGACTTGAGATCACCAAAGTTATCTTAAGTAGCAAGTGGTACACTTTGACTCCATAACTAATTACTTCCAACTGGGAGTGAACATAGTTAGGAGATTGGGTATATCATGACCTACTTGAAGATAGTTGAGTGATTGACAAAGGATTCACCATCCCAGATTTAACAAGGGAAGTTATCTCATATGATTCTATAATTGCCTTGTTCAGAGAATCTCTGGCCAGAGTAATATGCCGAGATGGATGGAGATCCATGAAGGGCATTTTAGGAACAATGGTTAAATTAATAGAACATACATAATTAGATTTATATGAGTTAACAGAAATCCATACTCAGAATCTAATTGAGATAAGAGTGGTGAAAGGAGTAATTGCACGGTAACTGTTTCTATGGAAGGGTACAGTCAAACCACATGACTTTCCTAACATTTGGGTAGTCATGATGCCTATCTAGAGGCCAATCATGACTTGTATAATGATGTATCAAAATATCAATAGAGATTGATAAAATGATTTAAAGGAGTTTAAATCATGTGAGTTTTGAATAGAACTCACAATTACATATTATACTGCCAACATGGACAGGAACCCAATAGGTCACACACATATAGAGAAAAGGGTAAAATGGTAAAATGACAAGGATAATAATATTTGATATTATTATGAAGGTAGAGAAGAGAAAATAATAATAATTAATTAAAGAGTTTAATTAATTATGATCAAATAAAATTGTCCACGGAACTTTTGAGAAATGTTCTGTAAATTGGACCTAAATGAAATAATGTATTTCATGATTAATTATTTTTGTCTTATAAGTGTTATAAGACTACTATAAGTGTTATAGGACTGATATAATAATTAATAGGACCATTGGAGGAATTATTAAGGGCCAGAGGAATGAAGAAAGTTGGAGAAAGCCCTCCGGAAGAGGGCAACACGCCAACTCCATATAGAAGGGCGTAGAGGGCTTTTTCTTGGACCAAATTAATTTATATATGTTACATAAGTGTTATGGAACTCACATATTTAATTTGGTTGGATTTGGAATCCATTTGGGTATTTAAATCCAATTAGATGCACAAAGGGCCTAGTTTGTGGATTTTGTACATGGTCTTTTATGAAAAGATTTAATTTGGATTTAATTAAGCCCAAATTATTATAATTAATTCCAGAGGCCCAATTAATAATTCTCCAGCAATTTTAAAGAGCCCAATCTCATTAAGGAGTTGGAATTTTAACCTAACTATAAAAGGCCAACTAATGAGAATTAGGGTTAAGTGATTAAAACAAAAGGAAAGTCTTTTCTTTAATTCTCTCTCCCTTTTTGCGCCAACTCCTAAGCTAGCTCTTGGGAATTTTGGCCAGCCCTAGTTAAACACCAATTTGTTGGTTCAATTTACCCCTCTCTAGTGTGGATTACTCATTGGAGGTGTTCGATTTTGGACACTGTGGTTTGCGACAACCCGGTGCGAAGTAAAATCAACTGTTCAACAAAAATCAAAGGTGATTTTTCTTATTCTCATATAGTTATATTGTGTATTCATGGCAAGATCAGATCTAATGGTTAAAAAATTTTAAAATTTCGCTCATGTATGTGATGCATGTAACAGTTAAAATCCAACAATAAGATCCAAACATTTAACATAAGATCCAAATTATAAAGTTTGCCCCAATTTTAGGAAAAGTCTTTCAGGAGCATCAAGTGCTCTCAAGCAGCACACCTAGAGCTTAAGAACATTCACAACACTGGTTTTAGGTTCCAAGTAACAGGGTTTGCCTCAACTCTCATAGTCACAAGGCATATTTACAGCATATGTTTTAAACATTTAACACATTTTTTAGATTATGGTGTTTTCCTTTACTCCTTTCAAAGCCCTCTCAAATAGCTAATAGAAAATAGCAAGATTTGATTAAAGCCTACAAATTGGCCTATAAGATCAAATCATAACCTTCACCACTAAGATTTTCTCAAAAAGAAATCAAGAGACTACATCCTTAGGTAAGTTTCTTGTATCCCTTACTTTGAGCTTTTGCTCATTTAGGAATTTAGTGCACTTGCCTCCGTAAAGTTGGGGGCAACTATAGACATCGAGTTCTAAGGCGGCTTTTGTTATAGTTACCTAATGAGAAATACTTTTCTCTTACAAAGATAATGAACTAAGAGTTTTAGGGTCTTTTCTTATCTTTGAAAAAGACCCTGAACCCCTTTTACATAAAGAGACCTCGACCCTTTCTATTCCTTATCTTTGTAAGTGAAATATTTTCCTCATTGACTCTAACAAAAGTCACCTTAGGATCTATTGTCTGCAGTTGCCCTTAACTTTAAGAAGGTAAGTATATTAAAGGCCAAAGTGAGATAAAGTTTGGAGAAAGGATAGAAACACTTACTTGAGGAGGTAATCTTATGTTTGCTTCTTAAGAATACCTTAACAGTGGAGTCATTAGATCTTGTAGGCTATAATTAAACCATGTAGTCTTCGTTAGCCTCTTGAGTGGGCTTAAGAAGTTATGGTGGATGGAGTGATAAGATCATGTAGGCCATCTTATAGGTTATAACCGAATCATTGAATCTCCATAGGCCTCTTAAGAAGGCTCAAAAAATGGTTATGGTGGAGTAATTCGATCTTTATAGGCTAGCTTATAGGCAATGATAGAATCATATAGCCTTTATTAAGCTCTTGAAAGGGCATAAAAATTGGTGATAGATAGAGTGATTTGATCTTACAGGCCAACTTATAATCTATGACCAAATCACGCAGTCTTTATTAGGTTTTTAAGAGGGCTTAAGAAGTTGTAGTGGATGGAGTGACTCAATCTTACAGGCCAACATGTAGGCTATGATCGAAAACTGAAATCTCCATTGGCCTCTTTAAAGGGCTTAAGAAGTGGTGGTGGATGGAGTTATCCAATCTTGCATGTCATCTTACAAGTTATGACCAAATCGTGCAGTCTCTGTTAGCCTCTTAAGAGGGCGTAAGAAGTGGTAGTAGATAGAGTGATCTGATCTTGCAAACTAGCTTGTAAGTTATGGCTAAATCATGAAATTCCCTCTTAAGAGGGTTTAAAAAGTGGTGGTGGATGGAGTGATCCGATCTTACAAGCTAGCTTATAGGTTGTGACCAAATATATAGTCTCTATTAGCCTTTTGAAAAGACTTAAGGAAGGAGTTGAGGCAAACCCCATAGACTAGAACCTATGCTAAATGTCCAAAACAAGTGTTATGAATGTGCCTTAACATAGGTCATTGAATTTTAATGCCTCTTAAGAGGATTTAGTGCCTATTGAAAGGACTTTGAAAATGACATTAGATTGCTTGTAAAAAAGACTTTGGGTGCTTATGAATAGGACTTTGGGTACCTATATAAAAGACTTAGTGCTCATTGAAAGGACTTTGGTGCCTGTATAAAGGATTTGGTGCCTATTAAAAGGATTTCGGTGATTGTAAAAAGGGCTCGATGCTTATTGAAAGGATTTGATTGGAAGGACTCAATGCCTAGTTGAGCTTTGCAGACCTACATAGAATTCGTTTAGTTAGTTTAAGATCTTACAACTCTTATAGGTAACATCATCTATTTTCCCCTAGAAAGGTTAGGCAAAGATTGTCATAAAGTTTGGGGTGAACAAAGATTGTCAAGGCTTTTAGGGGGGGTCTTATGAACGAAGGCCTATTAGGTTGCCCCCTGTAATAAAGCAAGCATAATGGCGATAGATGGCCACACTAATTCTTAAGTTTGATAATGTGAGTGTAATAATCTTGAAAAGCTTATTAATTTGCCTTATTGAGATTGGCAAAGCTTACAAGTTATGATGCTGCAATGCTTTGGTGAGTGTATAATGTGTATTCTGAAGTTGTCCCCCTGTATAGGGTTAACAAGATGTTAGCATGGTATTAAATATGATCTCTCTCTCATTTTTTCTCTTTTTTTCTTCTTATTTTCTTTCTCTTTTTTTATTTTTAACACTAATACTATGCTTCCATGCCTAACATCACATAGGAAGCTTATCTACATTTTATCTTACAAAAATCACATGTGCAAAGTATATGGAAAAAAATACTAATGTAGGACATATACAAAATTAAATAGACCGCATCCCAGGCAATTAGCGAACCTAGTTACAAGTGTGACTCAGCAGTGACATAAATATCCCTTTAAATGCTCCATGTTAAGGCTCAGTAGATTGTTTGCAAGCTTTTTCTAGGTATTGTCTTTTTTTGCCTTACCTTCTTTTCCAGTGAACCCTTGGTTTTGATATTTTGTAGAACTATAATTATACTCACTATATTATAAGCCAATCTAGTGCACTTGCTAGCATTCAATCAAGTTTTTGACATCATTGCTGAGCAAAAGCGATGTTGTTTGTTTAATATCTTTAGTTGAGTTAGTCTAAGATTTTATTTTTCTTTGTTTTGATTTGGTGATTATCTTTGTAGGAAGATTTTGAGGCATTTTCAAAATGTTGCAAGATGATGTCCAAGATTATGAATTGTTCCTTTTAAAAGAGCAAATGAATGATTTAAAGAGAGAAATGCAAGAATTACGGCTCTTACATACACATTAACTGATTGCTTATTCACCATCCTTTGAATATCCTTATTATCTATGGGTGCCTCAAGTGTCTTCTTCATCTAAAATTCAAAGCCTTCTAGACTTACCTACAAGTAGAGAGATGCAATTTAAAGTTAAAAGAGAAGAATAGATGGCTATAGTTAATTCTTAAAAGGAAAAGATCAAGGATCAAGAAAATTTATTGAAGACTCAAAAGAATTTGTTAGGGATTAAGAAATTGGAATCCAAACTAGACCTTTTGAGTGTTTCCATGTAAATTCAAGGTGATGGTGATAAGGAGGAGGAATTAAGTCATGCATTAATGGTGGACAAAGAAGAATTTAAGTTTGGGGTGTATAAGAAAGAAAAGAAGCAAGTCATTTTTCAAGACAAATCCTATGTTTGTTTGGAAGGCGTATTTAAATCTTTTATGAAGAATTTTTCACCAAAGGAGTAAGAAATGTTTAATTCTCAAGTAGAGGCACTAAATTTAGTCCACTTAAAAAATTTATTGAGGCAAGAAGAGCCGGAAGAGTTCATTTTTAATTAGCTAAAGTTGGAATCATACTTTATTGAAGATACGGAATTTTCAACCATGGTGAACTTTGATAGGTTTCTTATATTAATGGGAGAAAATGAAGAGCAAAGTCTGAAGGGACCATTATTTGGATAGTAACCTCAACTGCTTGAGAGTAACTTGAGTTGAGTTGGGACTCATTAAACCATAATTTTTTCTCAACCTTTCTCTTTAAATTCTTATCATTTTTTAATTTATATATGTTATTTGTGTGTGTTTTGTATTTTATTTTTAGTTTCTTTGTTTTAATTTTACTTTTAGAATTTAAATATTTTTTCTTTAAGTTTTGGGTGTTTATTATTAGTTTTTATTTAAATTTTAGAATTTTTAATTTTTGCATGAGTCTAAAGTGTTTAATTTATTAGTTTTAATTGTATTTATTCTAGTTTTGTTTGATTTTCATTTTTATTGGCCTGGGTAATTAGCAATTTTAGTGTAGATTATAATCTGTCGAACTAGATTGGTGGTTGATCCAGTCGAGTTATACTTGCATTTTAGATCAAGAATGGTAGTTATGCAACTGAATCAATTTTTTATCCATTCAGGTCCTTTTTTACGCGAAAGTAGCGTGCTTTTAATTAAGAAAACATAGCTATGTTTAAAAAAATACACAAAAACAAGTTATTTCTTTTCTTTTGAGCATGCTGCTTCCCCTTTCTCTATTCTTTATTCTTCCTAACACGAATCATACCCACAAAAAAAAAATCAATTCTTCACTGCAACCCATGCCAATCTCAAGTAAGAATTTCAAAATTTATTTTCCTTAAAATCAATTAATCAAATTTTCAGGCTATTTATGTTTTCCCTTCTCTTTCATCCGGTCCCAATTTTATTTTTATTATTCCCCAAATTTTTGCAAGCCTTAGGTTTTAGTATGGATTACAACTTAAAATTTCTTCTTCCCTCTATTTCTTTCTGCATTGTTTGAATTGTTATGTATCCATCACACGAGTCAGGTATCTATCCTCTCACTTTTATCTCATTGTTTTAAGCTTAAGTTCTTTTTCATCTTTGTGTTGATTCAAAATTGAAGACAAATACCTTATGGATTTTGATGTTGTGACAAAATACAATTGTAGGATTGATAAATTTACCTTTAAAAATTCAATTTACACATATGCACACAATCTGTTTGTTCATTTGTCTTAATGAAAAATTCAAATTGATTACATGATTTTAACATATACCAATGCTTAATTTGAGATTTGCAATTAAGAGAATGGATTATGGGTGTGGTTTTGTTATTGTTACAATATGGAGATTTCTCAATTTTAACACTATCAGGTGAATTTGAATTGCTGCCAATGTTAGGTATATATCTTGAGCAATTTTGTTCACATAGAGTAACGGCATTTTGCATTTGAATTATTTTTGTGTTTACAGTAGTGCTAGGTTGAGAAGTTTGTTATTTAATTTGCATTCCTTCACCTCACAACCATTAATTTTAATTGTGTGGGTAATGGCAACTTCGTTGTTTGAAACTTCATTAAGCTGGGATTTATTTGCCATTATGTTAGCCCATGTTCATTATTTGCTCTCGATTTTAAAAAGCTAAAATATTGAATAAGGGATTATAAACTTGAGCTAATTTAAATTCATCAATTTGTTGTGATCTACTAATTTAAGCCTAACATTGATTTTTGGAAGTTTGATATTATGTACTTGCAATTATGATTGGGACGTAATTGTTTTATACTTTTTGCTTGTACAATTGTGCTTTGGTGGGTTAAAATTGGTAGTTATGCTTAAATTGTGATGAGATGCACATGAGCCAAACCCCAAACACTTTTGCTTTACTCCACAAGTTTAAGTGCTTGACTATTGTTATATGGGTGTGTTAAGTTAAGGATGTTACCAATATAATTACATTTAGACATCCTTGCCAACTTTTTTTAAGCTTGCAATTGGTCTATAAAAATTCTCAATGATAAAAAGCATACTAGATTTGCAGAATAATAGTTTGAGCTTAATGAAATTCACTCTTATCTTATTTCGATAAAATTATTTCGGCATAAATTATCATAGGGAATTCTGAAATGTTTATTTCATGCTTTATAGTTTGGAATTTCTCAATTTTGGGTGTACATACAACTAATTGCTAGACTGAAAATGTTGATTCCATTTGAACAATGCTTGAGTCAGTTGTCATCTTCCTTAGACTTAGATTTCTCTATCTTTTTTTGGCTAGTTGTATTTGTTTATAGAATTATCATGGGAAAAGATAAATACTGGAATTAAGGGAGTAGTGACTTAAATTTTAGGAAATTCACCATTTTATCTTGTTTTTTATAGTAATTTGAGCATATACTTATAATGTATATCGGAGCCCACTCAATTTTGGTTTGATTCTTAGAGGCTCACTTTTAGGGTCCAAGACCGAATGAGACTCATAAAACTCATAAATTGGCCAATTCACAATAAAAAAGGATTTAGGTCCAATTCTATTATTGATGATCAACCCATTGAAGCCTCTAAGTGGGCTCAAAAGATAGGTATTATGGAGTCACCACCTAACACGATGTTGGGAAAATAAATCTTAACTTTGATGCCTAAATAGAAACTTATGTTCAGGACATCACTCTCACTTGTACCCTAGTTAGGTATTGCTTATAATTAGGTTTTTATTACTAGTCCAGTTTCTCCCTTCTCACACAACACATTGTCTAATTAAATAAACACTCAAACATGTAGAAAAGCGATAAAATAAAGTAAAATAAACTACTTAAGCTACTACATAAGCAAATTTTCTAATGAGGAGGAAATAAATAAATTGGCATACATAAATCAGGGAATTAATTAGGTTAGGAACATTGGTTCCCTCATGCATATTTAGAAAAAGGCTTTTATTTTATCATGTGAATTTTAGGTTGAAAAACTTAGACATTGGTCCATTTTATTATAAAACCCAATTAATTAGTAGAAATGATTTTAAGTGATTTTATCTTTGTCGTGCAAAACCATTATTACTAATTATTACATCCCTAAAATAACACATTCAAAATGAGTAACAAAATGGGAAAAATGAGTGAATGGGTGCTCAAAAAGAAATAAAATAAATAATAAATAGTCTAGAAATAGCTCTTCAAGGCATTCTGATCCTTAGATCCCCAAGGTCCAGATGCAATGAAATAAATATATTTAAAAGGCACAAAGTAAAATAAATGTTTAATATTATAATAAGCAAATTTAAATAATAAAGAGAAAATAAACCAATTAATTATTTTGGACAAAAAATAAATATACAAACATAATATAAAGCGTCTAAAAATGAATTAAAATATTACATAAAAATAGAGCTAATCATATAGATAACTTAATATGAAAAATAAGCATAAAAACATGGATAATATACTGGAACAGAGGCCATAGAAGACCACATGCAGAGATGGATGGCCAGAATAAGGGGCAACAGGATAGAAATGAGGCTCCTCTATGTCCCTTCTATTACTGTAACAAATGGCCATCAATGAAGCCTTCTTTCCATCTATCACGCGATGCACAAATAGTAGTAGGCAGAAATCAACCAAAATAATAGAAAATCAATATCCTATTTTAAGCATGCATATTGTATTCCCTCAAACATGATAAATATGATTCTAAGACATCAAAACATATTTCAACAAATGTAACAATAATAATAAACATGCAAAACCGAATTTGAATCAAAAGCTTTAAGTATGCATCAATGGAGATTTAAATCCTAAATAATGCAGTTATATTGATTAATCATATTATGCATCTAAACATGGCATCATAAATCGCATAAAAGTGTATTAAGACAAACAATACTAGATCATGGCATAAACATATTGACTAAAAATCAAATATAATACATATTCATAGTTTAAATCTAGAGAGAGAAAAAGAAAGCCCAAAATATTACCCTCAAGAGTCTCTATTCTGTAACTTTGGAAGGTCGAGTTCTAGGTCCCAATCCAAATGCTTTTCACATTTTGTAAAGATCAAAAATAAAAAATATTTGTGTTAAAGCTATGATTCTGGAGAACAACAATTCCTTTACTATCTCAAGAGTGGCTATTCCTTTCTGAAGGTTCTTCCCTTTTTCAATCTGAGTTTTTTTTGGTTTAAATACCCATCAAAGAGAATTATTTTATTTCCAATTCTATCTCCTAAGAATTTACCCCTCGATCCTTGAAATTTGGTTAAAAATATTTACCTTTAAAATAAGTTTTGACCAAACTAGAAAGCATGGGAATTCTAGAAGAAACCCCTACAGATGAGTGTCTATGGTAATAACTATAAATAGCTAGCCAAAAAGGCCATAAAGGGGTATCAATTAAGGACATATCATCGTCTATTATAGAAAAGCCCCATTTTGAAATATTTTTAAACTCTTTTTATATGCCCTAGAAATGAAAAATCAAGACTCATAAAAATATTTGAAAAACTTATGAAAAACATAAATGAAACCTGGAGTTTGTACCTTATATTTGACATATGAAAATTTCTCATCACTGGGTAACTTTGATGATGGCCTCAAGACTTGGTGTCTATAGTTGCCCCTAATTTTAGGAAGCTTAGTGCATGTACCCGAGGCAGTGAATTATTGGAAGTTGATTGGCTTACAACCAGTGAGAAAGTCTTCTTTTAGCTACCCGTGAGAAAGTCTTCTTTTGGCAACCTATGAGGAAGTCAGAATTTCAATCGAAAAAAGGCTTAGACTCCAAATGTAGGGAGGTTTGAATTTTAACCGAAGGGAGGCTTTAGGTTTTTATCATAGGTAAGCTTCAAATTCAATCGTAGGTAGGTTTAGGTTTCAACCATATAGAGTTTCATATTTCAACCGGAGGTAAGTTTGGATTTCAACTATAGGAGGTTTGGATTTCAACCGTATGGAGGTTTGGATTTCAACTATAGGGAGGTTGAAATGTTTTGGATATCAATCTTATGGAGGTTTAGGTGTTTGAAATTTGAACCATAAAGAGGTTTAGGTGTTTTGTAAGAGAATTTTGGAATTTGGCTTGTTGTTGGAAACCAATGGCTTGTTGAGGATGCTTTTAATCTTGGTGTAGGATTCTTCTTATGTGGTCATTATTCAAGATTTAATAGCAAAGACATGTTGAGTTCGTAATAAGTTTGCTTCATAGCTTGCTTATTATCCACCCATGTCGAGTTCATAATGAGTGTACTTCATATCTTACTTACCATTAGCTCTAGCAATAGTGGTATGTACCAGAGGTGCTCTTCTCTCCTTTCTTGTGTAGTAACATATATACAAAATATTATGGGTGTGTGTGAAATTGTGTACATAAATTATATGCATATTGTATGTGATGTAAGCTTGCAAAGACTTTAGGTATGTGTGATATGTATATGATGTATGCGAATGCGTAGACTGCACTCTAAGTAGTTTAAGGGTCAGTTGAGGGCACGACTCAACTAATGCTTCTTTACAGGTGCTCTGTTGAAGGTTTTGTGCTTTGTCCAATTTTTAAGTTTCATGTACCACTTAGTACCCCTTAGAGAGTGTTGGCTTGGCTTTTGCTCTCTATCTTAGGGCTTTTTTGATTAGTCACATGGTGTGCAGTTCAGTGTTTGCCATTTCATATGGGAAGAATCATGCCCCCTATTTAAAGAATTAGTGCATCTTTTGCCTTGAGATGCCATCTTAAGCCTTTAATAATGAGCTATTTGTTTGGATGGAGGCCTCTTAGATGTTTTCCCAATTAACAATCCCTTATTTATCTAGATGCTTGTAGTTATTATTTGAAGGAAATGTGTCACTTATGGGTTTATATACTAGCTTTTCTTTATAAGAAATGCATCCCCATAGGGATTTTCACATAACCATGTGCCTTATTTTTTCCTTAAATGGACCCAACCTAATCTAGCGACTTTTGATTTTTCTTTTCTTTCTCTTTTTTTGTAGAATAGACTGCCCATTTTCATGTTTTCATCCTATACTTTAGCCTAACTTTTACTTAGATAGCCAGTGATGGTTTTCTTCTTTAAAGGCTTTTTTCTTCCTGTTTTATTTTTTTTAATATATTTATGCTTTCATCCTCGGCATGTGTCCTTGTACATGTCATGAGTTTTCCTTGATTAGTTAATCATATTATCACATTCATGTATGCATTCTTATTTACATGCAGCTTATGCCAACAATAATAGGCATGACTAAACATGTAATGCAAAAATATAGGTTTTATTCAATCTTGAAAAGAATATCTTACATGTATCTGAATCTTGTTATCAATCTACCTTTTCAGGTTTTCTTGATTGAATATTTTTCTCTCAACCCCTATGTTTGCTTAGGGTAACATTTTTTTTTTTGTTTTCGCCTTAACGAGGTGCCTAATGTTAGCAAGGCCGTCTTTTCGATTTTTGACCTTTAGGGCTCTCTCTCTCTCTTTTGTTTTCTTTTTTTTCCTTAGAACCTTCTTCAATTTACTGGCATAATGGTTTGGGACCATAAGGTGCATTGGTTTGCACCCTATAATCCACAAACTTGCTAATAAAGCAATAAGGACCCTTAATCTTCTGACCATTAGGCACTGCCTATTGAATCATGTTTGCATTATCCCGGCATTTCTAGCAAATATGCATTTGTGAGGACTCAATGAGAGTGAAAATGTATTCATGCAGATTTGCAGATGCAAACTTGGAAAATATATTCCAAGTTCAAATCAAATCTTATTAATTTAGTAAGTGCAAGCTAATAGTATTACACAAGATTTTTGGTAACAAAATTTAAAATAAGATAGATCTCGAATAATATTATGAAAATAACACATAAATTAGCATGAGCAAATAATTTACAAGAAATTCTAGTCAATCAGTTGTTACTTGTTTATATTAAGTACATTTTATTAATTTCAACTTGGCAATTGAGTTATTTGTTTACAATGTATGGTGTATCAGAAGAGTAACTCAAAGTGAAGATTGAACTCGATAGAAGAAGACCTTTATAAAGTGTAGATAGTGAATATCAGGATAGGTTGTAAACTGTATAATACGCTAGAAATATGTAAACTGGAGTTTACAAGTGTATTAGTTGATATGTATAAGATTACATTTTTATTAGCGTGATATATGAATGTTGAACTCTAGAATTAAATTTTAATGTTTTATGATGTGACTTATAGATGAGTTTGTGACATAATATATTATAAATGAGTCATAGCATCCCGGACCTCTGCTAAGGTATGTAGGGATGTTACAATATTCTTATGGCAATATATTATTGACTAGATGTATGGATTTATCATTCTCTTTTATTTGGAATTCTACATTTAATGTTTTAATTTTTACATTTAATTAATAGATAATTTCTTCTTTTAATTATGGTGGACTAAAACTTTAATTATTAGTTATTGTCTTATTTTGCAAATCAATAAAATCATGTAAATGAAATTTCATAAAGATCTTATATCTTGTTGTTTTTTATGTTTTTTTTATTTTGAATATAAATCTAATTGATCTTGTATATTTAAAAAAAATTACTATTTGCTAAAGGTCAACTATATATAATTAACTATATATACATGATTTTGTGTGACAATAATGGTTGTCACAAGTTTTCTAGCCTGTGCAATAAATAAAATTGTTATGAGATCAAAATTTCTTCACTCTCTCTTATATGATAATTTTGAAAGAAAATGTATTTAATATGGGTTAGAATATTGGTTGTTATTATGTGACAGTATATTTGTTCTCACTAATCAAATTCTAATTTGTCACAATAAAAAGTTGTCACTAGTCAATGTTTACTTTTAGTTACAAATTATATGTTACAACTTAGTAACAAATTTTTATTATCATGCAACATTTTTTGGCAATACTTATAGGCTCGGTGACAATTTTATTTGTCATAAACTAAGTAATTTCTTGTAATATAGGTAGTGTATTGTTGTAGAAATTGATTTTGTTATGTTATAATGTAGATGATTAAAATGAATGATTTGTTTTTTTTTTACTATATTAATGTTTAAAGTCTCCCTTTTTTCTTTTGGATTTTTTTCCTATTTTTTAACTATACATAAAAGAAAATTTTATGACAAAATGCCTTTCTTCACCACTAATACACTTTTTTGTTATCAATCGCTCCAAATTTACTTGCAAGAAAGTGAATCATTTTATCATTGAATAATAATAATAATAATAATAATAACAACAACAATAATAATAATAATAATAATAATAATAATAATAATAATAATAATAATTTTTTTCAAATATGATCTACCAATTTCTTTCAAGAATTAAATCCATCATAAAATATCACATAATAATTTTATAATTGAAAAGTAAAATCCACTTTTTTAATTCGCTATAACGAACTAGTTTTATTACCATTCATTTATGATATACAATTGACTTGCTCATTCATAATTCATTTATGGCTTATTTTATACTATTTGTAATTTTGTTGACTTTTATATTTATGATCTTATAAAATAATGACATGTTCATAACTCGAACCAACATCGCTCAAACCAAATTTATGACCTAATTTAATCCATTTATATGGTCACATGACATTTTTGCATTAGCTTGATGTATGAAAAAAACTCATTGATGGTGATTAGACTTTGGTAATTGCATTGAATCAGTAAAAGGGGGGCATAGATTAACACCTGAATACCAAATCCACAAGAATTAGTTTTACTATCTAATTATCATATAATTGTTGGTCATTGTTTGAAAGGTCATGGGTTGTGAAGAAGACTAACTACACTAGAAATACCTTGAATATTTTATTTGACATGCAAAATATACTATAGAGCATGTACAGTAACCCCAAGATAGTTTTTAGAGTCGTCATGGTAGAATAGTATAGAAAAACTTAACGGTGCATAAGTATTAAACGTGCTCGATCTAGAGTAATGGAAAGATGGATGACCTTCTGGAAAGTTGTAGATAAGAATCAAATGAGATAATATGAGTTAAATGGAGTCTAGTGATACAATTTGAGATGAAATTGAGGTTAAATGGGTCCTCAAATTAGACAACAAAGTTTTTACTTTATACCATAAAAAGGGTTGATCGAAGTTTGACTATAACTTTAAAAGTAGCAAATAACTTCTAAAATTCACCAAAATTTTCATATCTATATTAAATGAGTTGTAGAATATTTTGGTGTAAAAAATAAATTTTTAAACAATTTTAGAATTTTGAATTTCGGATGGTTGTACTTATACCAAAACGATGTCGAAATGAGCTAAAATTTTAAACATAAATTTCCACCTATATGATGGCACACGGGAAAAAAATTTTAGAATATTCTAACAAGAAAAATATTTATTTCAGAAAAATGGTCAAACATTAAGGTTAAATTAATTGGAGGGCTTAATTGTCATATTAAATTTATTCAAAGGCATAAAAATCATTAAGGAATGAGTTATATCAGGTGTGTGAAGCACCATGATAAAAAATGTGTCGGAACAAATGAATGGGTGATAAATGGCATAAAAGTAACTGATGATTTGTAAATGAAAAAGAAAAAATTTTGAAACCTAATTTGGTAGGTGTATAGGCTGACGAAGGGACTCTAAAAGAGTCTCAAACTCTGCCTAAAAATCTGCTCCTTTCCCTTTTTTATGCAAAACTCGAACCCATCTTCTTCCTCCCTATTCTACATATTTTCTTCATTTCTCCATACACACACCAATTCAATCCCTAATTTCACATACATATACTAGAATTAACCTTCTTTAACATAGAAATTAAAGTGAAGCAAGGGGAGGTTTGAAATTAGAGAAGAGCTTGTAAAAGAAAATCCACCAAGTTAGGTAAAAACTTAAGTTTTAGTTTAAATTGATTAGAGAAATTGATATGTACTTATAGAGCATGATTTTTAAAGTTGTTTGGTAGTATTAATTGCTTAAATTCATGGCTCAAACTCATGATTTTTCTCCCTCCATAATTCAACCTAAAGAAGAACCAAAAGGGAAGTATAAAGATAAAGGGAAGGAAAGTGAAGAAGGTAAAGAATAAGGAATTCTATAGCTATTTTGAGGTTGGTGGGTACTTATGACACTCAATTTCATTTACATGGTTGAAATTTTCTTGAATTATACATTATGTAACTAGGTAAACTTATATAGGGTTGTGAAATAAATTAAGAAAACATGTTAAAATGATGAATTAAAGTATAGAGGATGTGAATTAGTAAAGAAAATCAAGTGGAAGTGAGAGGGCTTATGTAGACTGAATGGGGTACCTAAAAGTAACTTGTGATAATTTGAAGATTATGACATATTAAGTATAGAATTCATAAATTAATGCATAAGAAAAATGATAGAAGTGCTTCAAGTGAAAATAATTAGTGAACTTAAAAATATATGATTGAACTTAATGTTGGAGCTTAATGAAATTTATAAAATTATAAAGTGAAATGACTAAATATCATTATATAATTGTTTAATATGATATTAGAATTACATATGGCATGTTATTGATGAAAGAATCGCATGATAAGTAAATGCACTTAATATGGCCAAATGCTAAACCTAGTGAAAGTGGCATGTTTTGATCATTGTTATATATTACTATATATATACATACTGAATATGTGATGACAAACATGTTGGGATATCATAGTGTTATGTATTGATTGTTACATAATGTGATTAGTATGAAAATTTTATGAAAACGTGGTTTAATGCAATAAAATAAATAGCCCAGTGAGTAATCCAAGACTGTGGATATAATGGCTAGCCATAGGAATTTATACCGCAGTAAAATTATGAGATTTGATCTCATACTATAATTGGATTGTCGGCACACACATAGATTGAGGGTTTAGGGTCACAGTAAGTGATTTAGTCCTAGGGATGCAGGGTTACAGTAAGTAATCCGATCCTATGAGTAATTGGTCTTAAGGATGTAGGGTTACGGTAAGTAATTTGATCCCCATGATTACCTCAATAATATTGGAGTTCTCATCCTACATATCTGATTTGGGGATTTTCACTAGGCATTATTAAGGGTAAAATTATAATTTTTCTTTTATTGAGGATTAGATGGTAAATTATATGTAAAAGATATTAAGTTTGTGATTAAATAAGGTAGAAGATGAAAAATGGAGTTAATTGAGTCAAAAAAAGGTAAAACATAATTATGCCAGAAAAATGGGGTCAAAAAAGTAATTTGGCATAAAAAAGGGATTAAAAGGGTTAAATTGGTTAAATAAGTTAAAAGGGGCAAATTCATAAATACTAAAAATTTTAAAGACTAAAATGTAATTTACCTCTTCATGAGAAAATATAAGGGCTAAAAAGTAATTTTACACTTAGAAGGAAATAGAAGTCAAAGGAAGAAAAAAGAGTTAAAAAAGGAAGTCAAACAAAGTTAAACATGAAAAAAATAGAAGTATAGGTACTAAATTGCAATTTGCCATCATATGGTAAAGTACAGGGACCAAAATACAAATTATATACTTAGTATGGAATAAAAGACAGAGAAAATAAAAAGGATTAACATTAAGGTCAAACTAAGTCAAGAATAATGAAATAAAAGTTTAGGGATCAAAATGTAATTTGCCATTTCATAGATACACATAAGGACTATAATGTAAATTACCACCTAAGACAAAATAAAAGATAAAGGGAAACAAAAGAATTAAGATTAGAATTAAATGAGGTAAAATGTGATGAAAAGAAAATCTAAGGATTAAATCTTAATTTTATATACAAGTAAGAATCATGTGAAATTTAATACAAAACAAATGAGTGTCAAAAGGACTAAATAGCAAAATTATGATAATAAAAAGACCAAGTGGATATAGATTAGCACAAAGTAATATAAAAGGAAAAAATGGTAATTTACCTGTAAGTAAGAAATGTTAAAGAATAAATTATAAATTAAAGAGAAAATTTATTAGATTCAAGGTAAAGTTGTAATTTAGTGAAAAAGCCAAAAAATTGAGACAAAATATAAGTTGGTCGAGAAAAAAAATTCAAGAATTAAAATGAAAGGAAATGAAACTTTATAGTAGAATATGTGGAAGAGGAGAAATAGAAGTTAGAATGGAAATTTTAAGGAAAAAGGACAATAAGAAGATTATTTAAATTGGAAGCGTAAATTTAAATACTAATTTTGTAAAATACAAAGCCTAGATATCATATGGAGAAAACAAGATAAATTTGAATATTATTTTGATGGAAGTAAGGATTTTAATGAAAATGTTACAAGTGTGTGAAGTCTAAAAGCAATTAGGAAATTAAGTACAGTAAAATAGTATTTTAATCAACAAGGAAAGAAATTTGTACTGATATTGAACTGAATTATATAAGCTGCATGTCAGTAGGATAGAATTTATGATTTATGCTGAGATCAGAATAAAGTTCAAATGAAGCTTAAAAAGTAAAATAATTAGAGAAATTAAGGAATTAAGTACATTAAAATATTATTATTCAGTCAGTAAGGAAAAAGCTACACAATAATATTGAAATTGATTTACATAAACAAAATGCTCAATAGAGTTAAACTTTTAACCTATTATGAGATCAGAATAATACTCAAATAAAGTAAAATAATTAAAGTACGTGTAAAACAAGACCATTAGGAAATTAATTAAATTCAAGGGCAAAAGAATAAATTGACATTAGAAATATAGGTAACAAGATCAGACAACAAAAGGGGATGAAAATATAAATAAATGTATTTAAATGAAATTTTGTGTAGTTGTATTCACCACTAGGCAACAATGTTGATTAGCGCGTGGTTGTTTAACTATGTGGAGGGACAGGTATTGAGGACGCAATGAAAAATGAGCAAGATGGCATATACATGTGTTGCGGATTGGGACACGAAGAGTAGATAACTCATATAATAGGTTTAGATATATGATTAAGAATGTATTATGTTTATTATCATTATGAACTTGTAGTGAATCTATTCATACAAGTATATTATAGGTATGTGTATATGAAATTTTATGCCTGTGTTGTGTTGATAAACTGGATAATTTTAAAAGTGTTATGTTTATTATTGGTGTTTTGGAGGCGGAGGTTGCCTTTTGGGAGTGTCAATTTGCTATTTCCAGGTTTGGGCAGCAAAATTTACAGGCCATTATGCTGCTAAAATTTGTACTAAGTGAATAGTAATCAGGAGACGTTGTTAGTAATAATAAATAGTACATGGGACTCATCAATGAACTAAGGGTGTTAGAACACTACTCTTATCTAAAGCAATTAAAATTAAAACTAAACATAAACAATAAAATGGAGAAAAAAATCAAGGAAAGACTTGTCAAGGGAACACCATCCTCCACTAGGTTAATATGGAAACTTAAACATGCAAATGATTCCATAACTAGCCACTTGATCCTAAACCCAAGTTTCAAAATTAGGAAACATTTTTCTGAACTCAAACCTAGACTATAAAATTCAGGGCAAACAGTACGGGATCAAGTTAAACTGATTAAATCTATCATAGTGAACCTTAAGCCCTAAAAACTAGTACGACTTCGTATATGAAAAATCTAACAAATTAAGTTACTTATCTCACTAAAGAGATGTCAACTAATCAATATAGGATACTCATTAATCAAACAAAACATTAATATGATCATTCAATCAATAAAAGTAGAGAAAGAAATTAAGAAAATGAAACTCATATTAAAACATGATTAAAGATCCATAAAAACTATGAATTAATACTCTTTCTTTCTTTTCTTTTATACTTGCTACTTGGTTGTTTAAAAAGTTGTTTAAACAACAATTGTGCATTTTTAAGGTCTTCCCTCAACAAATTAATACAATTTTTTAACCAATTTAATTCTTCTTGATTCGAATTTCATTTTTACTTGCAATAGGACATCCTCAAAATTACTCGTGTTTCACTCAAATTTGGCTTTTACTCTCGTTTAGACTCACACATTCAAGCCTTTTTTCACTCTAGCTTGTTATCCTTAATTGCACTTCAGAATTTGATTTACAATCAAGATAGTTCACAAGTAGTAAATTAAACACTAGGAATGCAACAAAAACACCTAACAAAAAAGATAGGTTAAAGAACCCAAAAATCATTAGACACACACTTTGGCAAAAACATAAATAAAAAGAAATCACTAACCCTAATGAACCCAATCAATAATATGAATGGAAATGCATACGAAAAGGTTGATTTAAAAATAATAATAGAATTCACCACAAATAATTATCTTAATAAGAATTCAATTCTTAATGGAAGAGTAAAACTTAATATTATTCATTCAACAATATATATATATATATATATACGAGTTAGATATTTATCTCAAAGCATTATTACATTTTGTCAAAAGCATTATCACAAGGCAGATATTTATCTCAAAGCCTTATCAAGAGCATTATTCCAAGACAGGCGTTATCTTCAGCAGCCGACCTTATCTTCAAGCAATTATCATAAGGATTAGTCATCAACTTTTTCAAGTAGACAAGAAGGTATTTTCATCAGTTGCAAACACGAGCGATTTATACGAGTGTTTTTAGACAAGTGGTTTACACGAGAGTTTTTTGGCAAAAAAGATTCCCAACCTTCAAGAGCAAAATTATTCAAAATTAGAGAGAAAAATAGAGAAAAAACCCTTGTAATATCAATTTTCCTTTGCAATAGAACCATAGGTTTGCAACTTATATTTTCAAGATATTGTTCTTGTACTCCAATAACCTCATCAGAAACTTCTTGTATATTATAATTATATTATAATTCATCAAGTATTTTCTTTTAAATATGTCTTGGTATATAGATAAATTTTTAAATGGTTTTATGTGCTATTGATTTTGATAATGATCAAGATATGTTTTTACTCAAAAGAGAATGAATTAGTTAATAAATCATTTAATTGAAATGCATGAAAGTTTACATTGTTTTCATTCAAATGAATTTTGTAATTGTCAAGATTTTCATAAGAAAATAACTTTAATTGTTATATGAATTAATTTTATTCCTAGTATTCTTGCATATCGTTTTCCAGATTTATAGAATATTTTAAATAATGGATAGAGAACAAAAAAGGTAAAACCTCTTATAAGGTTATCAAAAGATTTAAAATGTTAAAAGAAAAATTATAGAATCTAGGAATCATATTAGTAAATTAAAAATCCGTCTTATAGTTTATGATCATTTATTTCATGAAATTAATATGTGTGACTGTAGAGATTATCAAATTAATGTAATATTAGTTAATTTAATGTTAGAATTGTTTGATCTAATTATAAATACTTATGGATTATCTTAAAGATTTATTTAGATGATTAAATAATGAAATAAATAGGTTACATTCAGAAATAAAAAAATATAAATGCTAGGAAAGAATTATTAACAGATATATATTTAAGTCCTCAAAAATGTACTTTAATGTTATATTATAATCAAAAAATATATAATAGAAATTATAAGATAAAACGGTTGGAAAATATATTAAAATTGATACCTTTAGGTTAATAATATGGAAAATATTAAAAAGAAATTTAAAAATATAGATAGGTTGATAAATGAGTTAAAAGAATAAATAAAAATTGTTGAACCTAAATTAATAGAATTAGAAGAAAATATAGTAAAACTAGAAAATTTAAATTTACTTCTTTTTTCAGATTATTATACTACTGTAGAAAATATTAAATATATGATCAATAGAAATAAATATTTAATTAGAAGATTAGAAAATAATAAAAAAAATAATACACATATGTTAATTATATAATTATATCAATTATAACTATTCTAATTTAATTAAACTTTATTAATCCCCAAACTAAGTGGTAGACCTGATCCTTCGTTTTTGGTATCAGAGCTCGGTGATAGTATGAGCGTACCTTGGTTAAATTTTGAGCCTCAGTTTCTTTAGGAATTTACTCAGAGTGAAGTTGTATTAGTATTAGTATAATTATATTAGGAACAAGAAATTGTCCTAGATATATTAGAAGAAGTATTATCTAGCGAAGTTGAATTAGATAATTAAAGTCTTTCTTAAAAAATTATTCTAATTAAGATATCCAACTGAGTATATTTAATTAAGATAAATTTAAAAAGCATTTTGAGACTATGCTTGGAGCGATGAAACGTTGGTCAGCCTTGAAGGCTTAGCATTGGTCAGCTTTTGAAAGCCGAGATGGAGTGTTGGTGGTCCCGATAAGCCGGATGGTCCTGTGATTCACATAGATTTCATTCTTGACTTCTTTTTAAATTTAGCTTGATTAAATATATTTGGATGGATAGAATAAGTAGAATATTTTCTATTAAAGAATCTAGATCTGGTTTAATTAACGAAGATAATATTAGAGAATTAGATTAAATAAATTCCGTAGAGGTAAATATTTAAAAATAGAGAATGATTTATTTGATTGGACTATACCTAAATAAGATATTCGAACAATATATTAAATAGGCACTTTTGAATTTTTTCATAATTATTCTATTAAACAAACAAAATAGATAATATCTTTTAATAAGGAACATAAAACTATCCAATTGTTATAGAAAAAGGCAATAAATGAACATAAGAAGAAAAAATATAGATTTTGCATATAGGAACAGTACGGATAGCAATAAAATCTTTATTCAGATTAGGACTATATGCTCCTATTTTAATGTGCTTAAAAGATCATAGACATGTTAATTTTTCTAATTCTTTACTTGCTATGACTGAAACAAATTTAGCAAATGGACTGGTATATTTTAATTGTTTTCCAGGATTTACTATTAGCCTATATGATTCAAATATATTAGATACTTTAACTTTAACTATTAAAATAAATAATTTAAATTTTAAGGAAAATGTTAGAGCAATAGCAGTGATATATAGAATATATTATAAAGTAAGGTCCGCAACCATAGATCCTAAAACTAGGAAACCTTTTAAAAGAAATTAAACTTTATTACTTGAAGCAAATGGAGCCCATTCTAATATTCAAATTCCAAAATGACTTAGAAGGGATGAGATTACTAGATCAGGAAATTGGGAAATAAAAGAAGAATGTGAACCTAGACCAATTAATATTAATCAATTTTTAAGAATATTAGAACATAGTGATGGATCAGTTCAAATAAATGTTTTCTTGGATAATAATCAATCGAGTAATTCTTCTATATATTCAAACAATAGACCTTTAATACCTAGTTCATTATCTATAAAAAATTTAGAATTAAGAGGAGTAGATTTTAATACAAATAATCCAATACCATTATATACTGAAGAAAAAGAAAGTAAATATTATGTTAGCCCCACTAGATCTCAAATGGAAGCTTTTTCTCAAATTAATTAATAATTTAAAAATAATTAGTTTTCAGATAAATAAAGAATTTTTAAGAAATGATTTAAAAGAATAATATAATAAGCCGAAAGCTTAATGGTATTTTAATAACTTTTCTCAAGCTGAACTAAGCAATTTTAGAAGTTAATGGTATAAAGATATGGAAGATAAACAAGTTAATATTCCTTTATTTTTGTAGTTTGAAAATTAATGTTATTATAATAATATAGACTATCCATTTCAAAAAAAAATAGATGAAGTTCTGACGATATATCAGAGAAAAAATAACGAATGGATCTTGTAGGTTTCCCAAGAAATTGTTTGATTTCTTCCGAAAACAGATGATTATTCATCTCCTTCTCAACTTTCGTGAATATCCGGGACATTGAACACTTTAGAAGGAAAATCAATAGTATCTATACATCCTCCGTTAGAGTGTAATCAAGTAAAAAACAAAGAAAAAATTTATTTTGTCGAACCATTTAAAGAAATAAAAGCAGAAAATAAAGATGCAGGAAAAGATTTACAATATGTAATATTACAAAATAATTTTTCAAATCAAATATTAAATACTATAGTTAATCAATTAAATAGAGTCAAAAAAATAGTCCAACACCTAAGTCACAAACAGAAATAGGTCAGACATCGAAAAGAGTAGTAGAAAATCCACCTATTAAATTATAAACACCATTGTTTAAACCTTTTGAATTTTCACCAGGAACAATTATCAAGCTAAAAGATGAAGACCCTATATTAAGAAAAATAGAAAAAAAATTAGCAACGCTAAATATTAAGGATAAACATATTATGACTATAGATGAAAAAACTATGTCAGAAATAAAAACTACATCAGAAGTAGAAAACTTAGAAGAACAATTTAAGCCAAATAATAAGTATGAATTTTCAATTAAAAAATTACATTTTAATACATATACACCTAGACCAAAAACTCAAAATAGACCTACACCTCCTTATACTGAATATAAAGAAACTAAGTATCAATTAGAATATGATGGTAGATCTTTATACGAATGGAATATAGATGGTTTATTAGAATATCAAATATGAAATTTATTACAACAAATGACAATGGCAGCTAGTGCTTATAAATCAAAAGGAAATAATGAAACTACAATATCTCGGATCTTAATTTTAGGATTTACTAGATAATTAAAAGGTTGGTGGGATCATTATGCAACAGACCTAGGTAGGAATTTTATATTAGCAGCTCGTAAAAGGATTATTAAGGTAGAAAATAATGTTCAAATAGAAATAGAACAAGATGACATAATAAGTACTTTAATATTTGCTATTACTAAAAATTTTGTAGGAGATCCTTGTTTATATCAAGAAAGAAGTTTGTAACAGACCTAGATAGAAATTTTATATTAACAGCTCGTAAAAGGATTATTAAGGTAGAAAATAATGTTTAAATACAAACAGAACAAGATGACATAGTAAGTACTTTAATATTTGCTATTACTAAATATTTTATAGGAGATCCTTCTTTATATCAAGAAAGAAGTTCAAAAATTTTTCAAAACTTAACTTGTCCTAAAATACAAGATTTTAGATGGTATAAGGATTTATTTTTAACTAAAGTCATGACTGGATCAGATTGTAATAATATTTATTGGAAAAATAAAGATTTTTACCAGGATTACCTAAGTTATTTGCAAAAAGAGTAATGAGTAGGTTAAAAACAGATAATAATGGTACAATACCTTATAATGAATTAACTTATGGGTAACTAATAAATATAGTTAACATAGAAGGATTATCAATTTGCACTGATTTAAAATTAAAAGCAAAATTAAAGAGAGATTGTGTAGTAGGAAGAAAAGAATTAGGTTCATTTTGTGAACAGTATGGATATCAACATATTAGAGCTCCATTAGCTACCAAAAGGAAAATAAAACCTAAAAGAAAATACACATATAAAAGAAGAAGATATAAGCGACAACAAAATTATAATCAGGAAAAGCCCATTAAGAAAAAATCAAAATATAGAAAGTTTAGACCTAAGACTAGTAAAAAAGATATTGTAATTTGTTATACATGTGGCAAGTAAGGACATTATTCAAGAGACTATAGGATAAAGAAATGTATCAATAATCTAGATATTTTATAAGAAATAAAAAGGAAATAGCTAAAATTATAGTTACTGAAAATTCTAGTAGTGATAAAGAAATTACTGATTATTCAAAAAATGATTTAAATACAATAAGTGAAAATCTGCAACTAATAGTGAAGATAGTAATTCTGATTCAAAATCTTGTAGTTACTTAGGACCATGTCAATGGAATAATATAAATATGATAAGTGATGAGAATATAAATATGATAAGTGATGAAAAGGAATTTTTATTAGACATTATTGATAAAATAGATTATTTGAAAATAAAAAGGAATTATTTACTTAGATTAAAAGAAATAATAAGTACAAAAGAAAAAAGAGATTTTATATCTTATAGTTTACTTGAAGTATATAAAAAATTTGAAATTAAAAAAGAAACAACTATTCAAGATCATCAGGAAGAAATTAAAATACTGAAACAAGAAGTAAGTATATTAAAAGGAAAAGTTCAAAGATTAGAAGAAGAAAGTTTCAAAGTTAATCTTAGTAATTCAGTAAAAAAAATGATAACAAAATTAAAAGGAATAGTATACTCTAGTATTGCCATTGTTGGATTTTAACGGTCACATGCATCACATACATGAGTGAAATTTTAAAATTTTTTTAACCATTAGATATGATCTTGCCATGAATACACAATATAACTATATGAGAGTAAGAAAAATCACCTTTGATTTTTGTTGAACAGTTGATTTTACTTCGCACTGGGTTGTCGCAAACCACAGTGTCAAAAATCGAACACCTCCAATGAGTAATCCACACTAGAGAGGGGTAAATTGAACCAACAAATTGGTGTTTAACTAGGGCTGGCCGAAATTCCCAAGAGCTAGCTTAGGATTTGGCGCAAAAGGGAGAGAGAGATTAAGAGAAAAGACTTTCTTTTTGTTTTAATCACTTAACCCTAATTTTCATTAGTTGGCCTTTTATAGTTAGGTTAAAATTCCAACTCCTTAATGAGATTGGGCTCTTTAAAATTGCTGAAGAATTATTAATTGGGTCTCTGGAATTAATTATAATCATTTGGGCTTAATTAAATCTAAATTAAATCTTTTCATAAAAGACCATGCACAAAATCCACAAACTAGGCCCTTTGTGCATCTAATTGGATTTAAATACCCAAATGGATTCCAAATCCAACCAAATTAAATATGTGAGTTCCATAACACTTATGTAACATATATAAATTAATTTGGTCCAAGAAAAAGCCCTCTAAACCCTTCTGTATGGAGTTGGCGTGTGGCCCTTGCAGAATGACTTCCGCCAACTTTCTTTATTCCTCTGGCCCTTAATAATTCCTTCAATGGACCTATTAATTATTATATCAGTCCTATAACACTTATAGTAGTCTTATAACACTTATAAGACAATAATAATTAATCATGAAATACATTATTTCATTTAGGTCCAATTTACAGAACATTTCTCAAAAGTTCTGCGGATAATTTTACTTGATCATAATTAATTAAACTCTTTAATTAATTATTATCATATTCACTTCTCTTCCTTCATAATAATATCAAATATTATTATCCTTGTCATTTTACCATTTTATCCTTTCTCTATATGTGTGTGACCTATTGGGTTCCTGTCCATGTTGGCAATATAATATGTAATTGTAAGTTTTTCTCAAAACTCAAATGATTCAAACTCCTTTAAATCATTTTATTAATCTCTATTGATATTTTGATACATCATTATACAAGTCATGATTGGCCTCTAGCTAGGCATCATGACTACCCAAATGTCAGGAAAGTCATGTGGTTTGACTATACCCTTCCATAGAAACAATTACCGTGCAATTACTCCTTTCACCACTCTTATCTCAATTAGATTCTGAGTATGGATTTCTGTCAACTCATATAAATCTAATTATGTATGTTCTATTAATTTAACCATTGTTCCCAAAATGCCCTCCATGGATCTCTATCCATCTTGGCATATTACTCTGGCCAGAGATTCTCTGAACAAGGCAATCATAGAAACATGCGAGATAACTTCGCTTGTTAAATCTAGGATGGTGAATCCTTTGTCAATCACTCAACTATCTTCAAGTAGGTCATGATATACCCAATCTCCTAACTATGTTCACTCCTAGTTGGAAGTAATCAGTTATGGAGTCAAAGTATACCACTTGCTACTTAAGATAACTTTGGTGATCTCAAGTCTAAGGATACTTGCACAACCGCTATGAAGGATTCCTCACTGACATAGATTTAATATCCATGTGAGGATTCTCTTTGCAGGTCTCCAATGAACTTGTTCTTCTAACAAGCATCCACATGTTAGCTTTGATTATCTTTCATAATCACAGTTATGAGAACCACTGCTTGAACCATTCAAGAAGCATAACATGTGCTAGTCTGTCCGACTTAACAATGTCCTATCTTGTTAATTCTATGACTAGAGATATTTAGATATTAACACATTTGCATGCAATAGACATCTCACATCATGAACACCTTCATGATTGCCCTTGCACTGTGTTTATAATATCTAGGACTTCATTTATTAATTTAGGATTTACAAACTCATGTATTTAAACATAGCATTAATAAATGAATGATGCCTTTTATTAAGAATATAAATTTTTTATACATATGAAAAACATCCCTATTACATGGGCTCTAGGGCATACTCTCTAACAATCTCCCACTTGCACTAGAGCCAATCACTCATATGTCTCAGACCCATGCTATTTATATGGTGATCATACTTTATCTGGAAAAGTGCTTTAGTGAGGGGATCCGCCACATTATCATCTGTGGGAACCCTTTCTATTTTCACATCATTTCTAGCTACTATTTCCCTTATGAGATGGTAGCATCTGAGAATATGCTTGGATCGCTGATCAGACCGTGGTTCCTTTGCTTGCGTAATGGCTCCATTGTTGTCACAATATAAAGGAATCGGATCAACAATGCTAGGCACCACTCCTAGTTCGGTTATGAACTTTTTGATCCAGACCGCTTCTTTGGCTGCTTCTGAAGCAGCAATGTACTCAGCTTCCGTCATGGAATCAGCAGTTGTTTCTTGTTTGGAACTTTTCCAACTAATTACTCCTCCTCCCATTATGAACACATAACCAGATTGTGATTTACAATCATCTTTGTCAGATTGGAAGCTGGCATCTGTATACCCATTTACTTCCAAACTGCCCTCTCCATATACCAAGAATATATCCTTAGTCCTTCTCAAGTACTTAAGAATATTCTTGAAAGCTGCCCAGTGTTCCTCTCAGAAAATGGATTGAAATCTGCTTGTGACACTCAAAGCAAATGCTACATCTGGACGTGTACATAACATAGCATACATGATAGAACCAATTGCAGATGCATATGGTATTCTATTCATGCTCTCTCTATCCTCTAGTGTCTGTGGACACATAGACTTAGAAAGGTGTTTCCCATGCACCATGGGTATAAACCCTTTCTTAGAGAGATCCATATTGAACCTCTTCAATACTTTATCTATATATGTACTTTGAGAAAGACCTAGCAACCTATTGGATCTATCTCTATAGATCCTTATTCCCAGAATATAGGATGCTTCTCCAAGGTCTTTCATGGAGAATTGCTTGGATAACCGTATTTTAACAGATTGGAGAAGAGAAATGTCATTTCCCATGATCAATATGTCATCTACATATAGAACTAGGAAGACAATTGCACTCCCACTGACCCTTTTATACACACAAGGTTCATCTTCATTCTGTGAGAAACCAAACTCTTTGATTGTCTCATTGAATCGTATGTTCCAGCTCCTAAAGGCTTGCTTCAATCCATAAATGGTTCTTTGAAGCTTGTATACATTTTCGCCATTTCCTGATGTGAATCCTTCTGGTTGTGTCATATACACATCCTTAGTAAGATTTCCATTAAGGAAAGCTGTCTTCACATCCATTTGCCAAATCTCATAATCATAATGAGCTGCAATGGCTAAAAGTATTCTTATAGAATTAAGCATCGCTACAGGAGAAAAAGTTTCGTCATAGTCCATACCTTCTTTTTGACGATAACCTTTTGCTACTAAGCGAGCTTTATAGGTAACTACATTACCTTCCATGTCGGTCTTCTTTTTGAAGACCCATTTGCACCCTATGGGTTTTATCCTTTCAGGTGGTTGAGTTAAAGTCCATACTTTATTCTCATACATGGAGTCCATTTCGGACTGCATAGCCTTAAGCCATAAATCACGTTCTGAACTGTTCAAAACTTGTTGATAGCTTGTAGGCTCATTGTCCTCTACTACAGTTATGCCTCTATCCAAATCAATGTGAAATCCATATCTCACAGGGATAGAATGCATCCTAGTAGATCTTCTAGGATTTTGTGTATAATCAGCTTCAACTGTAATCTCATCATTATGAAATTCAGTTTCGGGTTCAATCGATTGATCATCTTCTATTTGTGGGTCTTGAACTTCACCAAGTTCAATTTTACTCCCACTGTCCTCTCGTAGGAGAAATTCTCTTTCTAAGAAGACAGCATGCCTTGAAACAAACACCTTTTGTTCTAAGGGATGATAGAAATAATATCCAAACGTTTCTTTTGGATATCCCACAAATAAACATTTGTCAGACTTAACATTCAGTTTGTCTGACATTGTCCTCTTCACATAAGTAGGACAACCCCACACTTTCATATGAGAAAGCGTGGGTTTCTTGTTATTCAACATCTCATATGGAGTAACATCAACCGATTTACTAGGAACTCTGTTTAACACATAAACAGCAGTTTCTAGTGCATATCCCCAAAAAGACTTAGGCAAGTCCGCTCGGCTCATCATTGATCAAACCATATCTAATAGTGTTCGATTTCTCCTTTCAGATACACCATTGTGTTGTGGTGTATATGGAGGAGTCCATTGAGATAAAATCCCATTATCTCTAAGATAATCTTGAAACTCTTGACTTAAGTATTCTCCACCTCGATCTGATCTAAGTGTTTTAATACTTTTGCCAAGTTGTTTCTCTACTTCATTTCTGAATTCTTTGAACTTTTCAAATGCTTCTGATTTATATTTCATTAGATAGATATATCCAAACCTGAAATAATCATCTATAAAAGTAATGAATTAGGAGTAACCTCCTCTGGCATGTGTAGTCATTGGACCACATACATCTGAATGTATTAAGTCCAAAACCATTTTAGCTCGTTCTCCTTTACCAATAAAGGGAGCTTTTGTCATTTTTCCCAATAAACAAGATTCACATGTATCAAATGATTCATAATCAAATGATCCCAAATCACCTGACTTGTGTAATTTTGTCATGCGTCTTTCATTTATATGGCCTAAACGACAATGCCATAAGTATGAGGTATTTAGATTATCATGTTTCATTCTCTTGATATCCACATTATGTACTTCTTTAATTAAATCAAGAACAAATATACCATTCTCAATGATAGCTTTTGCATAAAACATATTGTTCTTAAAAATGTAACAACATTTGTCCTTTAAAGAAATATCATAATCGTTCATCAAACGACTGAAAGAAATAATACTTTTGGATAAGGCTGGAACATAATAACAATTATTTAATTCCAGTACTAATCAACTAGGAAGAGGCAAATAGTAAGTCCCCACAACTATTATAGAGATGTTCTGTCCAGTAGCTGACTGCAAACATATCTCTGCCTTTCCAACTCTTCTAAAGCTTCTAAACCCCTGTAGATCATTACATAAATGAGATCCATATCTGGTATCTAATACCCAAGATTGTTTTGAAGCAATAGAATAAGTATTAGATTCAATCATATGAATACCTAAAGTAGAAGCATCAGCTTGCTTCTTCTCCTTGAGAGAATCTAGATAGGCCTTGCAGTTACGCTTCTAATGACCATCCTTTCCACAATGGAAGCAAGTTCCTTTGGGATTCTCTTTCTTGGCAACCTTCTTCTTGGAGATCCCACCATTCTTTGGCTGCACCTTGGTTATCTTATTCTTCTTCTGCTTCTTGCCTTTAGCAAAAGTGACAACCATGACACTTTTTGGATCCTTCTTAAATGATCCATCAGCTGTCTTGAGCATATTGATTAACTCAGGAATGGATACTTGGATCTTGTTCATGTTGAAGTTAAGCACGAAAGGTGCATAACTTGGAGCCGACGAGTACAAGATTAAATCTATGTATAGGTCATTATCCATAACATAGCTAAGTCTACTCAAATGTTCAATATACCTATACATCTTCAATGCATGAGTAGCAGCTGAAGTGCCTTCCACCATTTTGCAGCTAAATAGAGCTCGAGCAATCTCATATTGCTCAGTTCTAGCCTGAGAAGAATAAAGCTCCTCTAGATGCAAAACGATGGTTCTAGCATCCATCATTTCAAGTTGCTTCTGAAGCTCCGAGGATATAGCACCCAGCATCAGACATGTTGCTGCTTCACTATCCTCCATGTATTTTCGATAAATGCCTTTGATCTCATCAATGGCATCATCTGATGGAAGTGGTGGTGGATCTTTATCCAAGACATAGTGGATCTTTTCAGCTCTGAGAACAATTCTCACTTGCCTGATCCAGTCAGAAAAGTTATTGCCAACCAGCTTGTTATCCAAGATTGAATGTATATTAATGTTCAACGTGCTTATGATGATGACCTAGATGTGAAAAAGAAAAGATATGAGAGTATGTTCATATATATGTATGCATTAATAAGGTTTTTAATTAATCCATTTACTCCCACTATTTTATTGCGAATTAATAGCCCTCACTATATAATCCGAGAAAACTCGATGGTTTTCTTAATGGGCCAATATCCAATCCTTGATATGTAATTTGACCTTGACTGTGGTCAACAAGCCAAATTCCATACCCTTGAAAGGTAGGTATCTCTATACCAATTGTGTCTCTACACAACTATTGGATCATTAGGTTATCAACTCTTGATGCATGCATATCATATATGCATTCCCTAATCTTGCCTCTAGAACCATTAGCCTTGACTGTGGTCAACAAACTAATGGGCTAGCTAAGATGACCTATTTAATTAGATTTGAACATATTCGATATAATGTGAGCTCGACTGTGGTCAACAACCCACACTATAAAGAGCTCTGGTTCTCCTCAAATTAATGGAAGGCTTATATACCTTAGTATTTGTTTGAGGGTTTTAGTTAATTAAGTCTCATCATACATGGTTGGCATACATTGGTATGCATCCTATATCTATCACATAAATATAAGCATACAAATATGATATAGTTATGGACTTCACTACATTGATTTCCCCCAGCCAAGAGGGAAATCAAAAGGTCACACCTAGGTAGTATGCATGATTCAAACAAGAAAAATAATTACATTATCTTCAAGCTTGTTGAATCTCCATCCGGCCCATCTTGCTCCTTGAAAATGGTCTCCATCTCTATTTCTAATTCTAATCTAAGTAATATAATTACATATTACAATTTGGAATGAAATACAAACCAAAAATAAGTGGCCGGGACATGAAAGTCCTCATTGGGCCAAAACATGCATAATGCTCAATCACATTGGGCTTTGTCCATAACTATCCATCATGCCAATCATACACCCTTATATGCCTTCTAATGCATAAAGAAATGGATTACTAACTTTGTTTCAACCTTTGAAACAATATTTTGAGTTATTTTAATGATGTGATCAAATTAGGAAACTTTTTCCATTTTGGAAACTTTCATTTTAGGAAACCTTTTGCATGCATGTGTTCTTTTCTTAATAATCAATCCAATTAATTATTAATTAATTATAAATTGATTATTTAATTAATTAATCATATTAAATAATTAAAAGAATCAATTTTGGGCTTAAAACAAATGTAGGCCGAAATCCACAGAAGAAAAACCCTAACTGTGTTCACACACAAACTAGTTTTGTGTCTTTTGGACCATTTGGGCCTTTTAGAATGAGCCAAGCCCACTCCAGCCCTTAAAACCCATTAATAAACTTAATTAATGTTTATAATATTTAATTTAAATCAGCTCCTTGGGCCCACTAAGTCATTCACTAATTTAAACCAAGTCCGTAAACATAATTAAGCCCATTAAGTGGTTTTAATGGATTAAAATTAATCAAATTAATTTAAGGCCCATTTCAATTAATCCAATTAATTAAAAACACTTTAATATATCATATATATCAGATTTAGAAGATCAAAAGTCGTTCTAACCAAAAACACATCAAGAACACAAAAAGAACACCAATTTATCGAACTTTTCGACAAAACTAGTTTTCATGTAAAACTTGTTCGATTTTAATTCCGTTCGATCCTACGGCTTAATATCACATATTAAAAACATAAAATATCATCTAAATGATTTTTAAATGGATCCATAATAAATTAAATTAGAACAGCCCTTACATCACCTAGGGTTTCAAGCCAAATCCTAATGGGTTTCACGCCAAACCCTAATCACAATCCTTCAAAAGTTTCGTTTTTGTTTCCACAAAATTTATTTGATCACACATACAACTAGAAATCAATATTTCTCATTCATGAACAATCAAATCTAATAATTTAAAGTTCATGAAATAAATAACTCAAAACAAAACAAAACTTATTCTGCAGAAAAATATAGAATTGTATATCCATGGCAAAATCGTGGCTCTGATACCATATTGGATTTTAACGGTTACATGCATCACATACATAAGCAGAATTTTAAAATTTTTTTAACCATTAGATCTGATCTTTCCATGAATACACAATATAACTATATGAGAATAAGAAAAATCACCTTTGATTTTTGTTGAACAGTTGATTTTACTTCGCACCGGGTTGTCGCAAACCACAGTGTCAAAAATCGAACACCTCCAATGAGTAATCCACACTAGAGAGGGGTAAATTGAACCAACAAATTGGTTTTTAACTAGGGCTGGCCGAAATTCCCAAGAGCTAGCTTAGGAGTTGGCATAAAAGGGAGAGAGAGATTAAGAGAAAAGACTTTCTTTTTGTTTTAATCACTTAACCCTAATTCTCATTAGTTGGCCTTTTATAGTTAGGTTAAAATTCCAACTCCTTAATGAGATTGGGCTCTTTAAAATTGCTGGAGAATTATTAATTGGGTCTCTGGAATTAATTATAATCATTTGGGCTTAATTAAATCTAAATTAAATCTTTTCATAAAAGACCATGCACAAAATCCACAAACTAGGCCCTTTGTGCATCTAATTGGATTCAAATACCCAAATGGATTCCAAATCCAACCAAATTAAATATGTGAGTTCCATAACACTTATGTAACATATATAAATTAATTTGATCCAAGAAAAAGCCCTCTAAGCCCTTCTGTATGGAGTTGGCGTGTGGCCCTTACAGAATGGCTTTTGCCAACTTTCTTTATTCCTCTAGCCCTTAATAATTCCTCCAATGGACCTATTAATTATTATATCAGTCCTATAACACTTATAGTAGTCTTATAACACTTATAAGACAATAATAATTAATCATGAAATACATTATTTCATTTAGGTCCAATTTACAGAATATTTCTCAAAAGTTCTACGGATAATTTTACTTGATCATAATTAATTAAACTCTTTAATTAATTATTATCATATTCACTTCTCTTCCTTCATAATAATATCAAATATTATTATCCTTTTCATTTTACCATTTTATCCTTTCTCTATATGTGTGTGACCTATTGGGTTCCTGTCCATGTTGGCAGTAAAATATGTAATTGTAAGTTTTCTCAAAACTCACATGATTCAAACTCCTTTAAATAATTTTATCAATCTCTATTGATATTTTGATACATTATTATACAAGTCATGATTGGCCTCTAGCTAGGCATCATGACTACCCAAATGTCAGGAAAGTCATGTGGTTTGACTGTACCCTTCCATAGAAACAGTTACCGTGCAATTACTCCTTTTACCACTCTTATCTCAATTAGATTCTGAGTATGGCTCATATAAATTTAATTATGTATGTTCTATTAATTTAACCATTGTTCCCAAAATGCCCTCCATGGATCTCTATCCATCTTGGCATATTACTCTGGCCAGAGATTCTCTGAACAAGGCAATCATAAAAACATGCGAGATAACTTCCCTTGTTAAATCTGGGATGGTAAATCCTTTGTCAATCACTCAACTATCTTCAAGTAGGTCATGATATACCCAATCTCCTAACTATGTTCACTCCCAGTTGGAAGTAATCAGTTATGGAGTCAAAGTGTACCACTTGCTACTTAAGATAACTTTGGTGATCTCAGGTCTAAGGATACTTGCACAACCGCTATGAAGAGATTCCTCACTGACATAGATTTAATATCCATGTGAGGATTCTCTTTGCAGGTCTCCAATGAACTTGTTCTTCTAACAAGCATCCACCTGTTAGCTTTGATTATCTTCCATAATTACAGTTATGAGAACCACTGCTTGAACCATTCAAGAAGCATAACATGTGCTAGTCTGTCCGACTTAACAATGTCCTATCTTGTTAATTCTATGACTAGGGATATTTAGATATTAAGACATTTGCATGCAATAGACATCTCACATCATGAACACCTTCATGATTGCCCTTGCACTGTGTTTATAATATCTAGGACTTCATTTATTAATTTAAGATTTACAAACTCATGTATTTAAACATAGCATTAATAAATGAATGATGCCTTTTATTAAGAATATAAATTTTTTATACATATGAAAAACATCCCTATTACATGGGCTCTAGGGCATACTCTCTAACAGCCATTAAAGACACACAAGACAAATACATAAATAGTTTATCTCAAGTAAATTATCAAAAGTGGTATGTAAAATTAGATATAGTTGCTAATGATGATTTTCATTTAACTACCTTAGCTTTAACAGATAGCGGAGCAGATCAAAATTGTATTCAAGAAGGTTTAATCACAACCAAATATTATGAAAAAACTTTTGAACGATTAAGTACCACTAATGGAACAAAGTTAATAATTAATTATAAATTATCAAGAGTCAAAATTTGTAATAAAGGATATTATTTTAAAACTCATTTAGTGTTAGTCAAAAACTTAAATTTTATAGTTATATTAGGAACACCCTTTATTACAATGTTATATCCTTTATAGGTAGGAGATAATGGTATTAAGACAAAAATTTTAGATAAAGAAATTATTTTCGAATTGGCATTTCTTATAGTAGAGATATTAGCCATGTAAGAAAAAACATTCAAGAAATCAATTTATTAAAAAAAATTAAAAATCTCATAAAAATAGAAGGAAAAAGAATAAAAGAACAATTAGATAGTTCAGAGATAAAAGAAAAAATCAAAGAATTTGAAAATACCTTTTCAAAAGAAATTTGTGCACCAATACCTAATACTTTTTGGAATAGAAAGCAACATGTAGTAAAATTCCCTTAAATAAAAGACTTTAATGAAAAGAAAATTCCAACAAAATCTCAAGCTATCAAAATGACACTATATTTAGAAAAATTTTATCGAAAAGAAATACAAGATTTAAAAGATGAAGAATTAATAAGAGATTCTAAATCCTTTTGGTCATGTTCAGCATTTTATGTTATGAATGCAGTAGAAATAGAAAGAGGTACACCTAGATTAGTAATAAATTATAAACCTTTAAATGCAGTTTTACAATAGATAAGATACCATATACCATATACAAGAGATTTATTAAAAAAGTCATACGATGTAAATATTTTTTCTAAATTTGATATGAAATCAGGATTTTGGAAAATACAAGTAGATGAAGAAGATAGGTATAAGACAGGATTTAATGTTCCATTTGGACATTATGAATGGAATGTTATGCCATTTTTTAAAAAAAAATACCCCTTCAGAATTTTAAAATGTTATGAATGATATTTTAAAACCAATACATGAATTTTCAATAGTATATATTAATGATGTATTAATTTTTTCAAATTCAATAAGTCAACATATCAAATATTTAAAAAGATTTTTCCACTTAATTCACCAGAATGTATTAGTAGTTTCCGCACCAAAAATGCAACTCTTCCAAACTGAAGTTAGATTCTTAGGACATAATATAGATCAAAACACTATAAAACCAATAAATATAAGTTTAGAATTTACTAGTAAATTTCCAAACGAAATAAAAGATAAGAAACAGTTACAAAGATTTTTAGGATGTTTAAATTATGTTCATGATTTTTTCAAGGATTTAGGAAAAATATGTAAGCCTTTATACAATAGGTTAAAAAAGAAACCTGAACCCTGGACAGAAAAACATACTAGTATAGTTAAAGAATTAAAGAAAAAATCAAAAGTTTACCATGTTTAAATATACCACATCCAGAAGCCTTTTTAATAATTGAAATAGATGCTAGTGATATAGGTTACAGTGGTATTCTAAAACAAAAATAAAAATAAACAAACAAAGAAGAACTAGTAAGATTTTATTCAGCAAGTTGGAGTCAAACTCAAAATAACTATTCTATTATCAAAAAATAAATTTTAAGCATTGTTTTATGCATAAAAAAGTTTGAAGATGATTTATACATGAAAAGATTTTTGCTGCGCATTGATTGTTTATTTGCAAAAAATGTTTTAGAAAAAGATGTCAAAAATTTAATTTCAAAATAGATTTTTGCAATATGGCAAGCTTTACTCAATAACTTTGATTTCAAAATCGAATTCATCAAGGAAAAAATAATAGTTTACCTGATTTTCTTTCTCTTAAATTCTTACAAGGCAAATGAGTTCTAATAAGAAAGTTTTGACAAAAACTACATTATCAACAGAAAATTCATTATCATTATGAAATTCCCAACATAATCCTCCTATGAGGACCATATCCAGACCCTTATTTCCTGTATCACCTTCTTTTCCTCCACTTCAAAGACCTTAAACTTGTTCACCTTCTACATCTCCTCGATCATATTCGTCAGTTTTTGCTTCTCCTTCTTCTCCTGTTTCTCCTATAATACATTCTCCTTCTACTAAAACTTCTTTACCTTATCATTTGAATTAGAAAAGATTATTTATCAAAGTCTTAGAACCAAAAAAACTTAATATATCAGAAATTCAAAGTTTTTTATAGGTTAATTGATCATGTTTTTCCAATAGTTGGCATTTTCATGAAGAATAGCAGAGTAAAATAAAAGAGTATTATGAAACCATTCTAGTAGATACTGAATAACTACGATGAGAGAGATAAAAATAGGATTACTTATAGTAAAGTTAAGTTTATCTATATTATTACTCAATCAGAATAGGGATCACGGTCATATCATTAAAGACACTATCAGGATTTCCTTCCAGATTGGTATATAGCTATTAAGATTATCAAGAAGCATGGTATCAAGCATTCTACTTAAGGAATTTTCAACATTCATGGTTCTTTTACTTTTCACATAAATTTGGTAGAGTTCTTCCGAATTAGTTCATTAGATGGTTTGGTTACTTTGGCTTAATCACTGAAATAGCTCCATTCCAGATTACGAAAGCTTTTGTCAAATTTACAACTTACTACAACCCAGGTACTTCAGACAATCATTTAAAATATTGTGCAATGTTTAAGGTTTCATAGATTGTTTCGTGGACCTATCACATTTCTAAACAGATTAATCAGTTATCAATTCTTTATCGAGAATTTCTAGTGGAACAATTTTGATGTCAAGAAGGTTGATAGACAAGCAGTTATCAATTATTTAGAGCAGCCAACGTCTATAGCTTCATCATCAACTTTTTCAATAGGATTTGTTACCGATAAAAATCAAATTGTCAATTTATTATCTTCAGCATCCATAAAAAAAGAATTCAATTTTATTATCAATCGAATTTTAACTAAAAGGGCAAACTCATCAGAAGGCAGTACTTCTCATCCTCGTCGTGCACATAAAGATTATCAAGACCCATTTACAGATGTAGAATTATAAATCATATGTTATAAAATATAAATGTAAAGCAAAAGCAATGTAAACGTAATGTGCATAAAGATGCAAATGAAAAGGCAAACATAAAAAAAATTAATGTGGAAAATGATAAAAAGTGAAGAAAAGTCAAAAGTCAAGAAAATTAAGCCACTTCACATCTTTAGCAAAAGTTTTACTCCTGGCACTTTACTAAAATTTTTAAAAATTTCAAAAGTTAAGTTTTTAGGTGAATAGTTTTTCAAAAGTATTTTTACTATTTCCAACTTTATTTTAAACCTACCTTTCCCATTTATCTTATCCTTTCACCCGACACCATTTACTATTTCTAAAAGAAAGCCTTTACTAATTTCATCATTTCAATATGTGTTTTCTGAAAAAACTAATTATTACATTTTATCAAAAGCATTATTACGAGGCAAATATTTATCTAAAAGCATTATTAAAAGCATTATTCCAAGACAGGTGTTATCCTCAATAGCTGACCTTATCTTCAAGCAATTATCATAAGGATTAATCATCAACTTTTTTCAAGTATATAAGAAGGTATTTTCATCAGTTACAAGCATGAGTGATTTGTACGAGTATTTTAGACAAGTGGTTTACACGAGAGCTTTTTGGTAGAAAAGATTTCCAACCTTCAAGAGCAAAATTATTCAAAAATAGAGTGAAGAACATAAAACCCCTTGTAATATCAAATTTCCTTTGTAATAGAACCTTAGATTTGAAACTTATATTTTCAAGAGCTTGTACTTGTACTCCAATAACCTCATCAGAAACTTCTTGTATATTATCATCAGATTATAATTCATGTATTTTCTTTTAAATATGTCTTGGTGTATAGATAAATTTTTAAATGGTTTATGTGCTATTGATTTTGATCATGATCAAGATATGTTTTTACTCAAAAGAGAATTGATTAGTTTGAAAGATTATTTAATTAAAGAGCATGAAGATTTTCATCTAAGTGAATTTTGCAATTGTCAAGATTTTCATAAGAAAATAAAAGTGATTGATATTTTGATTGATTTTGTTCCTAGTATTCCTGGAGAACATTTTCCAGATTTATAAAAAAAATTTAAATAATGAATAAACAAATAGAATATGTAATTGAGCTATAAGTTAAAATTAATAATATAATAAAATACAATAGAGAATTAAAATTTCAATTGAAGTGAGAAAATAAAATTAAAAGATTTATAGAAATATTTGAATTAACTCTAAATTATAATTTGCATCAAAGAATAGAAAACTTAGAATTTATGATAATTATAAATAATTCAAGAATACAAATTTTGAAAAATAAAATAAATAAGATACGTTTAGGCTAATAATATGGAAAATAACAAAAAGAAATTTAAAAATATAGATAGATTGATAAATGAGTTAAAAGAAAAAATAAAAATTCTTGAAGCTAGATTAATAAATTAGAAGAAAATATAGTAAAAATAAAAAATTTAAATTTAACTCCTTTTTAGATTATTATACTATTGTAGAAAATATTAAATATATGATCAATAGAAATAAACATTTAATTAGAAAATTAGAAAATAATAAAAAATCAATGCCTATATGTTAATTATTATAACAGAGTTATAGCTTATATATGAATCTTTTATTTAACTTTATTATATATATATATATATATATATATATATATATATATATATATATATATATGTGCGTGTATATGTATATACACATGTATATATACGTGTGTGTGTATATATATATATATGTATACATATATATACGTGTATGTGTGTATATATATACACACATGTATGTATACGTGTGTGTGTGTGTGTGTGTATATATATATATGTATACATATATGTATGTATACATATATATATATACACACACACACACACACGTATACATACATGTGTGTATATATATACACACACACTTATACATACATACATACATATATATATATATATATATATATATATATATATATATATATATATATATATATATATATATATATATATATACTTAGGATCGAGTGTACCACTTAGTTTGGGGAATTAATAAAGTTAAATCTGCCATTTAGTTTAGGGATTTAATAAAGTTAAATATTCATATATAAGCTATGACTCTGTCATAATAATTAACATATAGGTTTTATTTTTTTATTATTTTCTAATTTTCTAATTAAATTTTTATTTCTATTGATCATATATTTAATATTTTCTACAATACTATAATAATCTAAAAAATGAGGTAAATTTAAATTTTCTATTTTTACTATATTTTCTTCTAATTCTATTAATTTGGGTTCAAGAATTTTTTATTTCTTCTTTTAACTCATTTATCAACCTATCTATATTTTTAAATTTCTTTTTAATATTTTCCATATTATTAATCTAAAGGTATTAATTTTAATATATTTTCTACCCATTTTTTCTCATAATTTCTATTATAAATTTGTTGATTATAATATAGCATTAAAGTATGTTTTTTAGGACTTAAATATATATATGTTAATAATTCTTTCCTAGCATTTATATTTTTTATTTCTAAATGTAACCTATTTATTTCATTATTTAATCGTCTAAATCAATTAAAACATCAATTAAATTTATTTTCTTATGAAAATCTTGACAAATAAAAAAATTCATTTAAATGAAAACAATGTAAACTTTCATGCATTTCAATTAAATGATTTTTTAAACTAATTAATTCTCTTTTGAGTAAAAATATATTTTGATCATTATCAAAATTAATAGCTCATGAACCATTTAAAAATTTATCTATGCACCAAGACATATTTAAAAGAAAATACTTGATGAATTATAATCTGTTGATAATATGCAAGAAGTTTCTAATGAGATTATTGGAGTACAAGTATAAGCTCTTGAAAATATAAGTTGCAAATCTAAGGTTCTATTATAAAGAGAAGTTGATATTACAAAGGGTTTTTTGTTCTTCTCTCTAATTTTGAATATTTTTTCTATAAAGGTTGGGAATCTTTTTTGCCAAAAAACTCTACTCTGCCTTTGATGAGAACGTCTTCTTATAATAATGCTTGGAGATAAGGTCGGCTCATGAAGATAAGATTTGAACTATTGAAAATTAACTATCTGCCTCTTTCGCTGAATGAAATGATGATTTTGGTTTGGCTTCAAGATAAATATCTGGTTTGTAATAATGTTATTGATAGAAAGATAACAAGCCATGATTAATTCCTATCAGAGAAATACTATTTATTTTTGAAAATGCGTATTTTGTAATGATGAAATTTGAAAAACTGAAACTAATAATAATAACTTAACTTTTTGAAATACTATTTTGTATCGAGTGAAAAATAAAAAGATTGTTTTGGAAAATGTGGTTTTGAAAATGAAGAAATTAAATTATATCTTTGGCTTTAAATATTTTGTAGGAGAATGAGAGAGTTAATAAAGCTAACTTTAAAATTTAATATTTTTATTGACTTTTGACTTTTTTGTCTTTTCTCTATTTTGTCTTTTTTTACGTTTACATTTTCATCTTCATTTCATTTACATTACATATACATTGCATTTGTTTTATATTTTACAACATATAATTACATACGATTTTTTATACATATTATTCTTTATCATTTATAATTTTATATCTATAAATGGGTTTTGAGAATCTTCAAGTGCATGGCGAGGAGGAGAAGTACTGTTTTCATATGAGTTGGCCCTTTTTGTTGAAATTCGATTGATAATAAAATTGATTTCTTCTTCAGAAGAAGCTGTTGATAATAAATTGACAATTTGATTTTTATCTAAAAGAAAACTTATTAGAGGATTTGATAGTGATGCTACAAGATTAAAATAACCAACGACTGCTTGAATATCTGCTTTTTTAATATCAAAAGTATCCCACCATTTAGGAAATTGATTAACCTGCTTTAAAGTATGATAAGTCCAAGACATAATCCAAGGGATCTTAAATATTGCATAATATTTGAGAAGATTATCAGGAGCATCCGATTGATTATAAGTTTTGAACTTTGCAAAAGCTTCTTTTATTAGAAATGGAACTGCTTCGATAATTAATCTCATATAACTGAAACAATTGGGAAGAAGGCCACCGAATTTATGTAAAAAATAAAAGAACCAAAAATGCTGAAAATTCCTTAAGTAAAATGCTCGATACTAGGCTTCTTGATAATCATAGTAACTATATGCCGACTTAGGAGGGTACCTTGATAAAATATTCAATAAATATGGTCATGACCCCATTCTGATTGAGTGATAATATTGATAATTTTAACTTTGCTATAAGTAATTCTATTTTTATCCTTGGATCATAATGGTGTTCTATTTCTATGGATCCATAATCTACTAATATGGCTTCATAATATTCTTTCTTTATTCAGATCCTCCTCATGAAAATGCCAACTATTGGAAAAAAATATAATCAATTAACCTGTAAAAACTTTGAGTTTCTGCTAAGTTAAGTTCTTCTGGTTTCAAAACTTTAATAACTAATTTTTTTCTCATTTAAATAATAAGGAGAAGAAATTTTTATTAGTGTAAGAGAAGGAGAGTATATAGTGGGAAAAGAGGAAGAAGAAGGTAAAGTAAGTGATGTTAAATATGGTTTAGGAGGTGTAAAAGGTGTAAAGGTTTGTGGTCTTAAATGTGGAGAAGATAGTGGAAAAAAGGGTTTAAATCTAGGAGTAATTGTTCTAACAGGAGATGTAACTAGAGGATTATGTTGACAATTTCCTGATGATAATGAATTTCCTAATGATAATATAGCTTTTGTCAAAACTATCTTATTAGAATTCATTTACCCTGTAAGAATTTACAAGAGAGAAAATCAGGTAAACTATTTTTTTCCCTTGATGAATTCGATTTTGAAATCAAAGTTGCTAAGTAAAGTTTGCCATCTTGTAAAAATCTATTTTGAACTTAAATTTTTGACATTTTTTTCTAAAACATATTTTGTAGATAAACAATCAATGCGTAGAAAAAATCTTTTCATGTATAAATCATCTTCAAACTTTTTTATGCATAAAACAATACTTAAAATTTCTTTTTTGATAGTAAAATAGTTCTTTTGAGTTTGACTCCAACTTCCTGAATAAAATCTTACTAGTCTTTCACATTGTTTTTGTTTTAAAATACCACCATAGCCTATATCACTAGCATCTATTTCAATTATTAAGAAAACATCTGGATGTCATTTTGATAGCTTGAGATTTTGTTGGAATTTTCTTTTCATCAAAGTCTTTTATGTAAGGTAATTTTACTACATGTTTTTTATTCTAAAAAGCATTAGGCACTGGCGCACAAATTTCTTTTGAAAAGGTATTTTCAAATTCTTTGATTTTTTCTTTTATCTCTGGACTATCTAATTGTTCTTTTATTCTTTTTCCTTCCATTTCTCTTATGAGAAATTTAATTTGTTTTTGTTTATTTTTTAACAAATTGATTTCTTGAATATTTTTTCTTACATGACTTATATCTCTAGATACTATAGGAAATGCAAATTTAAAAATAATTTCTTTATCTAAAATTTTTGTCTTAATACCATTATCTCCTGCCTAAAATGTATATAACTTTGTAATAAAGAGTGTTCTTAATTTAACTCCTGAATTTAAGTTTTTCACTAACACTAAATGAGTTTTAAAACAATATCCTTTATTGCAAATTTTAACTCTTGATAATTTATAATTAATTATTAACTTTGCTCCATTAGTGGTACCTAATCGATAAGATTTAGTTGGAATTAAACCTTTTTAATACAATTTTGATCTGCTCCTTTATCTATTAAAGCTAAGGTAGTTAAATGAAAATCATCATTAATAATTATATCTAATTTTACATACCACTTTTGATAATTTACTTGAGATAAACTATTATATATTTATCTTATGTATCTTTAATGATAAGACTAGAGGATACTATTCCTTTTAATTTTTTTATCTTCTTTTACTGAATTACTAAGACTAACTTTGAAATTTTCTTTTTCTAAATTCTGAACTTTTTCTTTTAATATACTTACTTCTTATTTCAGTATTTTAATTTCTTTCTGAAGATCTTGAATAGTTGATTCTTTTTTAATTAAAAATTTTTTATATACTTCAGCTAAATTATAAGATGTAAAATATCTTTTTCTTTTGTACTGATTATTTCTCTTAATCTAAGTAGATAATTATTTTTTATTTTTGGATTATCTATTTTATCAATAATATCTAATAAAAATTCTTTTTCATCACTTATCATATTTATATTATTACATTGACATGGTCCTAAGCAACAACACGATTCTAAATCAGAATTACTATCTTCACTATTAGTTTCAGATTTTTCACTTATTGCATTTAAATCATTTTTTGAATAATCAGTAATTTCTTCATCACTACTAGAATTTTCAGTAACTATAATTTTGGTTATTTTCCTTTTTAATTCTTCTGAAATATCTATATTATTTATACATTTTTTATCCTACAGTCTCTTCAATAATGTCCTTCCCTGCCACATTTATAACAAAATTCCTACATCATTTTTACTAGTCTTAGGTCTAAACTTTCTATATTTTGATTTTTTCTTAATGGACTTTTCCTGATTATAATTTCGTTGTCTATTATCTTTTTCTTTTATATGTGTATTTTCTTTTAGGTTTTATTTTTCTTTTAGCAGATGATGGAGTTCTAATCCGTTGATATCCATACTTTCACAAAATGAACCTAATTCTTTTCTTCCCACTACACTATCTCTCTTTAGTTTTGCTTATAATTTTAAATCAGTGCAAATTGATAATCCTTCTATGTTAACAATATTTATTAGTTGCCCATGCGTTAATTCATTATAAGGTATTGTACCATTATTATCTCTTTTTAACCTACTCCTTACTCTTTCTGCAAATAACTTAGGTAATCCTGCTAAAAATCTTTCTTTCCAACAAATATTATTGCAGTATGATCTAGTCATTATTTTAGTTAAAAATAAATCCTTATACCATCTGAAGTCTTGCAATTTAGGACAAGTTAAGTTTTGAAGAATTTTTGAAATTCTTTTCTGATATAAACGAGGATATCCTACAAAATTTTTAGTAATACCAAATATTAAAGTACTTATTATGTCATCTTATTCCATTTCTATCTGAAAATTATTTTCTACTTTAACAATCCTTTTACATGCTATTAAACTATAATTCCTATCTAGGTCTATTACATAATGATCCCACCAATATTTTAATTATCCAGTAAATCCTAATATTAACACCTGAGATATTGCAGTTTCATTATTGCCTTTTGATTTATAAGCACTAGCTGCGTAGTCATTTCTTGTAATAAATTTAATATTTGATATTCCGATAAACCATTACATTCCATTCATATAAAGATCTACCATTATATTTTAATTGATATTTAGTTTATTCATATTGAGTATCTGGAGGTGTAGGTCTAGGATAATAGTTTTGAGTTTTTGGTCTAGGAATATATGTATTAAAATGTAATTTTTTAATTGAAAATTCATCCTTACTATTTGGCTTAAACTGTTCTTCTAGATTTTCTACTTCTGATGTAGTTTCTATTTCTAACCTAGTTTATTCATCTATAGTCATAATCTGTTTATCCTTAATATTTAGCTTTGCTAATTTTTCTTTTATTTCTCTTAATATACAAGGTCTTCATCTTTTAGCTTAATGATTGTTCCTGGTGAAAATTCAAAAGGTTTAAACAATGGTGTTTATAATTTAATAGGTGAATTTTCTATTATTTTTTTCGATGTTTGACCTATTTCTATCTATGACTTAGGTGTTTGTACTATTTCCTCAACTCTATTTAATTGATTAGCTATATATTTGATTTGAAAAATTATTTTGTAATATTACATGTTGTAAATCTTTTCCAACATCTTTATTTTTTGCTTTTATTTCTTTAAATGGTTCGGCAAAATAAGTTTTTTCCTTATTTTTTTACTTGAATATACTCTAACAAAGGAATTTATAGATGCTATTGATTTTCCTTCTAAGGTGTACCATTATTTACCTATTTTTAAAGATACATTAATTTCTTTTTGAAACGAATAGTCTATGTTACTATAATAACAATAATTTTTAAACGAAAAAAAAGAATATTAACTTGTTTACCTTCCATTTCTTTATACCATAAACTTCTAAAATTACTTAATTCAGCTTGAGAAAAGTTATTAAAATACCATTCAGTTTTCTTCTTATTATATTATGTTTTTAAATCATTTCTTAAAAAATCTTTATTTATTTGAAAACTACTCATCTTTAAATTATTAATTAATTTGAGAAAAAACTTTCATTTAAGATCTAGTCGGGCTAACAGAATATTCTTTTTCTTTTTCTTTAGTATATAATGGTCTTAAAATACTTGTATTAAAATCTACTCCTCTTAATTCTATATTTTTTTACAGATAATGATCTAGGTATTAAAGGTCTATTATTTGAATATATAGAAGAACTACTCAATTGATTATTATCTGAGAAAAAATCTATTTGAACTGATCCATCACTATTTTTAATATTCTTGAAAATTGATTATTAATGTTAATTGGTCTAGGTTCATATACTTTTTTTAATTTCTAATTTCCTGATCTAGCAATCTTATCCCATCTAAGCCGTTTTGGAATTTGAATGTCAGAATGGGCTATATTTGCTTCAAATAATAAAGTTTCATTTCTTTTAAAAGGTTTCCTAGTTTTAAGATCTATGGTCATAGACATTACTTTATAATATATTCTATATATCACTACTATTGCTCTAACATTTTTGTTAAAATTTAAATTCTTTGTTTTAACAGTTAAAGTTAAAGTATCTAATATATTCAAATCATACAGACTAATAGTAAATCTTGAAAAATAATTAAAATATACCGGTCCATTTGCTAAATTTGTTTCAGCTATAGCAAGTAAAGAATTAGAAAAATTAACATGTCTAGCATCTCTTAAGCACATGAAAATAGGAGTATCTAATCCTAATCTAAATAAAGGTTTTATTATTATTTGTACTGATCCTAAATGCAAAAATCTATATTTTTTCTTCTTATGGTCATTTATTGCCTTTTATGATAACAATTGAATAATTTCATGTTCCTGATTAATAGCTATTGTCAGTTATGTTTGTTTAATAGAATAATCATGGAAAAATTCAAAAGCCCCTATTAAATATATTGTTTAAATATCTTATTTAGGTATAGTCCAATCAAACAAATCATTCTCTACTTTTTCAATATTTACCTCTTGGAATTCATTTCATATAATTCTCTAATATTATCTTCGCTAGTTGAACCAAATCTAGTTTCTTTAATAGAAAATATTCTACTTAATATATCCATCCAAATATATTTAATCAATCTAAATTTAAAAAGAAGTCAAGAATGAAACATATACGAATCATGGAACCACCCAGCTTATCGGGACCACCAACACTTAGAAGCCGAGATGGCATGTCGGTGGTCCCGATAAGCTGGGTGGTCCTGTAATTCGCACAGGTTTCATTCTTAACTTCTCTTTGAATTTAGCTTGATTAATTATATTTGGATGGATACATTCGTACATACATATATATGTATGTATGTATATATATATATATCCGATCTTTTTCTTAAAAATGCCAACTGTTGGGAAAAACATGATCAATTAACCTATAAAAACTTTGAATTTCTATATGAAGTTCTTCTGGTTTTAAGACTTTACTATATATATATATATATCCGATCTTTTTCTTGAAAATGCCAACTGTTGGGAAAAACATGATCAATTAACCTATAAAAACTTTGACTTTCTATATAAAGTTCTTCTGGTTCTAAGACTTTACTAAATAATCTTTTCAGATTCAAATGAGAAGGTAAAGAAGTTTTAGTAGAAGGAGAACGTACTATTAGGAGAAACAGAAGAAGAAGGAGTAGCTAAAGCGGATGAGTATGGTCGAGGATGAAAAAGTTTGAGGTATTTGAAGTGGAGGAAAAGAAGGTGTTACTGAGAATACAGGTCTGGATATGGTCCTAATAGGAGGAGGTATGAGTGGATGATTTTGTTGAGAATTTCCTAATGATAATGTAGTTTTTGTCAAAACTTTCTTATTAGAACTCATTTGTCTTGTAAGAATTCACGAGAAAGAAAATCAGGTAAATTATTATCTTTTCCTTTGATGAATTCGATTTCGAAATCAAAGTTACTAAGTAAAGCTTGCTATCTTGCAAAAATCTATTTTGAAATTAAATTTTTGACATCTTTTTCTTAAACATATTTTGCTGATAAACAATCAATGCGTAGCAAAAATCTTTTCATGTCTAAATCGTCTTTAATCTTTTTTTTTGCATAAAATTATACTTAATATTTCTTTTTTGATAGTAGAATAGTTCTTTTGAGTTTGATTCTAGCTTCTTGAATAAAATCTTACTAATTCTTCTTTGTTGGATTCCTTTCATTTTTGCTTTAAAATACCACCATAATCTATATCACTAGCATTTGTTTCAATTATTAAAAAAGTTTCTGGATGCGGTATATTTAAACATGGTAAACTTTTAATTTTTTTTAATTTGTTTAACTATACTAGTATATTTTTCTGTCTATGGTTCATGTTTCTTTTTTAACCTATTGTATAATGGTTTATATAATTTTCCTAAATCCTTGAAGAAATCATGAACATAATTTAAACATCCTATAAATCTTTGTAACCGTTTGTTATCTTTTATTTCATCTGAAAATTTATTAGCAAATTCTAAACTTCTATTTATTGGTTTTATAATGCCTTGATCTATGTCATGTCTAAAAAATCTAACTTAAGTTTGGAAGAGTTGCATTTTTGGTACAGAAACTACTAATCCATTCTGATGAATTAAGTGTATATATATGTGTGTGTGTATACATATGTATATATACAAATACATATATACATATGTATATATATATATATATACATACATACATATATGCACATATGTATGTATATATATGTATGTATATATATATATATATATATATATATGTATATATATATACATATGTATATATATATACACACATACACACATACATGCATACATGCACATATGTATGTATATATATGTATATATATACATATATATACATGCATATGTGCATGTATGTATGTATGTATGTATGTATGTATGTGTGTATGTATGTATGTGTGTGTGTGTGTGTGTATACACACACACACACACACACACATATAATGTTCAAATAGAAACAGAATAAAATGACATAATAAGTACTTTAATATTTGATATTACAGAAAATTTTGTAGGAGATCCTCATTTATATTAAGAAAGAAGTTTAGAAACTCTTCAAAACTTAACTTGTCCTAAATTACAAGATTTTAAATGGTATAAAGATTTATTTTTAACTAAAGTAACGACTAGATCAGACTGCAATATATATTTATTGGAAAGAAAATTTTTTAGTAGGATTACCTAAATTTCATTGTCTTTTGAAATTTTATGCCATCTACAATTCTACCCATATTAAACTTGCAATGCTCATTTATCTTTCTATAATGACTCGGGCATGCATCATTGTTACTTTGAAAGACCTCAAACCTATTTCTTTATGTTATGTGGCGAATAAAATTATCTCTAAGGTCTTTGTAAATAGGCTTAAAATAGTACTAACCAATGTTATTTTTGAAGCTTAATCTGCATTTATTTCTACTACGCGCAGAGCATCGGATATGGGAGAAAACAATTCAAACTAGAGAAGATTAGGCATATGCTAATAAAGAAGAAGGATGTTGTTTTCATTTTTGGTCAATGAATATGTATAGTTGTGACTGAAATTTTGGATCATATATCTAAGTTATAAGAAAACTTAATTATGATGTTATTATCTTAGAATTTTTGATATAAAGTTTAAGATTTACATTTTGGATGATGATTTATAGTTGATTATTGTTATCATTTAATATGAGCTAGAATATACAGGTATTATATATATATATTGGATGGAATTAATTTTGGATTTATGTAGTGTGCACAATAATTATGGTGGTAATATTATGGTTTATATTCAGGTTATATCGGTCTATTAAGATAACTAATGGATTATGAGTGGGGCTTGTGTGACCCCAGTTGTCAGATGAAAAAAGTAATTAGCATCCTAATATTTAGTTTATTGCAATATTCTCATAAATTTAGAAATTGGGATAATGTCACTCCAAAACTAAATGATTCATTATTTTGACTATTTTCTATCAGTTGACTGTTGACGTGACCTTGAAATTGATACGTGGTAAGCCATCTCATTACACGTCAGATTTCATATGTCAAAAAAAGTGCCACGTGGCAATGCTGAAGGTGCAAAAAAAAAAATCTAAAGTATGCTAAAAAAACAATTTACCCCTAAAGTTTGCAAATTGGGGTAATTTAACTCTTGTTGACATGTTACACTTACGTCACAAATCGATAGTCAATTGATATAAAATAGTTAAAATAACGGATTTGTTAGTTTTAGGGTGATATTATCCAAATTTATAAATTTTAGGGGGATATTGCACCAAATCAAATATTAAGAGGTTAATTGAATTTTTTTTGGTCAAATTTCAAGTGTTAAAATTGCACTTTCAACCAAAAAACTAAAACAAAGAAGAAAAAAATAATTGAAAGAAAAAAGAAAAAAAACAAGTGAGTGAGAGAAAGAACCTTTATTGTGGAATGAGTTCAATTATTGTGGAATTTGCATTTCATACTTATATATATATATATATATATATATATATATATATATATATATATATATATATATATATATATATATATATATATATATATATATATAGGGAGAAGATCAAATGGGATTAGACAACCAATTCTCATTTATCTAAACGTTTATTAACCGTAGTTTATAATAAAATACAATATATTATTAAAATTAATATTATTATTTAGCAAATTAAGAAAAAATAAATGTAAAACTAATGAAAAAAATATAAGTATTTTACTAAATGGAGAGAGTTTCTGCATAAGTTTCTCTCTCTTTATATATATTGGGCCTAGGCTTAATTGGGTTTTAAAATGGAAGGAGATAATGGGCCTAGCTGTACCCTCAAACCCATTGTGCATTTTTAAAGTCCCAGTTCTAAATTCATCATCTCTCCCATGTCTGCCTAAATTTTCCGTCGCTTTCGACGCTTTCCACTCTCCCTCGCTTTATCCAAACAGCAAATTGGCGGCTGCAGACATGAATCGGAATGGCAACAACAGGAAGCGCCAGCGGCCGACATCACAACCGCCCCAACCTTCGCCAGTGGCGAAGCAGCAAGCTGTGACTCCAGCCGTGGATGAGGAATTTTTGGACGAAGATGTTTTCCTGGAAGAAACCCTCATTGCAGAAGACGAGGAGGAGTGCTTCATTCTCCGTGATATGGAGAAGCGTGAGACCCTTGCTTCTCGCCTCACTAAGTGGGCACGTCCTGCTCTCTCTGACGCGTACGTCGCCCAGTCTCAGAGCATCAGTCAGTAAACTACTTTGGTGTTTCACAATTTATGCTTTTTCTTTTCTGTGTTATTGATTTTTCTTTGTCGTGGAAGTTGACAGATTTTTCTTTCTGTAGTATTTCAGCAATTGGAGATTGATTACGTAATTGGGGAAAGTAACAGGGAACTTCTGCCTGAGTGGTCAGGGCCTGCTGCGATTATCAGAGTTTTTGGAGTCACAAGGGAAGGTTAGGTCATTCTTGTAGATCACTTTTCTTTTTATTTTTATTTATATGCAACTTATCCAAAAAAAAAAAAAACTGTAAAACTGCTAAAGTGCTGAATTAATGTGATTTTTGGTTTTATTGAAAATTTGGGACGTATTTTAATGTGCTTAAAAGCATTCTTAAACTGGATTGTTAAATGTAGTTTTCCTTGTTTTCACTATGTTGTATCCACCATCAAAGGGTGGTTTTTTGACAAAGTAATGCATACTTTGCATGATAAACAATGTGCCACAGAAAATTTTTGTGATTAATAATGAAAAATTACTTGGAAATCGATGGAATATATTTCCTGATTTTTTTTTCATAATTGCCTGTACCAATTGTCTGTTCTACAATTTAGTTACCTACAACTGGCAAGTTTTCAATTATGTATGATTGGAGATTCTATGTCATTACATCAATGTGCTAGAGTTCAACAACTGTTGTGACACATTCTGAATGTTTTTTTCTTATTTTATTTTGCTCACTTTATCCCATGTTTCTCCAACCATCCTCCCTTCCTCTCATCTAAATGAGCAAAACTAAAAAAAAAAGATTTACTTTATAGTACTTGGAAATGTTTACACTCTGAATACAACCGAGGTTTGGCAAGTTGACATCCTTTGAATACATGTTACATAAAATTTTTGTATTTACTTGAGAAAAGTTGCCAAATTTTAAGTTACTTCCTCCAGTTGGCAATGACATTCTGATCATTGTTGGATAGTTGATGACTTATTCTTTACAAATGTTGGCTATATTTTTTGCTATGTTTTTTAGCTGAATTTTCAACGGAAATGCAACCTTTTTTAGAATAGTGGCTACTTTCTGATTTCATTCTCAGCACCAGGTGTTTAACTTTCCAATTTATAATTTCTCCAGATCCTTTATCTCTATGAGAAACTTATATAAGCATAGTTTGTCACTTGGTGCTTTGGATATCTTCTATAAATCACCCTCAACTACATTCATAAGTTCAGAAAGATGCACCATCTCTTACCTGATATATTCATTATCATGTATATGTATCTGTCAACCTTTTGTTAGGACATAGTGTTTGCTGCAATGTTCATGGATTCGAGCCCTATTTTTACATCAGTTGTCCTCCTGGGATGGGTCCTGATGACATCTCCCATTTTGAACATATTCTTGAGGTATGTCACTCTGATACTTGCTTAGCCTAAAAGTGTGCGCGTATAAATGCAGACAAACACACCGAAAGAACCAGTTTAGTTAATTATCTTAATTTTCCTCTTTGTTATTGGTACAGGGGAGAATGAGGGAGGTGAATAGGAGCAGTAAAGTTCCGAAATTTGTCCGACGAATAGAAATAGTGCATAAGAAGAGTATTATGTATTATCAGCAACAGCCTTCACATCCTTTCCTTAAGATTGTAGTTGCACTGCCAACAATGGTAACCAGCTGCCGTGGTAAATCATAAAATTTTGAATAGATTCATATTTTTAGTATTTGTTTTGGAATTTACATCAGTTATTGCAGAATGCATGGGTAGTTTTGCAACTATTATTGTTTTTAATAGTTCATAATCATTTGCAGGTATTCTTGACAAAGGCATCCACATTGATGGCCTTGGCACGAAGAGCTTCATGACATATGAAAGCAATGTTCTATTTGCTCTTCGCTTCATGATTGATTGCAATATAGTTGGTGGAAATTGGATTGAAGTGCTTGCTGGAAAATATACGAAAACTTCAAAGAGCCTATCCTATTGTCAATTAGAGTTTGATTGTTTGTATCCTTGGAATGGGAGAGCATACAGAATCTTTTTTTTTTTTTTATCCTTTTGACCATAATAAATATTACTCCATATAAAGTTCTTCCTTAGCCTCTGTTCCCAGATATTTGGAATTGATCAGCCATGCCCCCGAAGGGGAATTTTCCAAAATGGCTCCATTTCGCATATTGAGTTTTGACATTGAATGTGCTGGTCGCAAAGGTCACTTTCCTGAGCCTACCCATGATCCTGTTATTCAGGTTATTCCTAATTTTGGCTTGTTATCTTATTTCACTTGAGCAATTTGGTTGGTCAATGCTAGTTTTTTCATTTCACTAAAATCAAATTGTTCATTTTATTTTAGGTGGCCAATCTAGTTACTTTGCAGGGAGAGGATCAGCCTTTTATCCGTAATGTCATGACCTTAAATGCATGCTCTCCAATAGTTGGGGTAGATGTGATGGCATTTGAAACAGAGAGAGAAGTCCTACTGGCTTGGAGGGTACTAAGATCTTTTTTTTCTTCCTCGCTGTTTTGCTTTATAAAGGCTTAGTCCTCAACTTCTGAGGGATGTTGTTATTTTTTTACTGTTTTGCTTTAAAAAGGCTTAGTCCTCAACTTTTGAGGCTTGTGTTATTTTACTAATAAGCATGGCAATTCATTTAGCCTTTTTTGCATTTTCTTTTTCATTTTTTTTGATAATTTGTGTTGAATTTAGAGGAAATTTTGAGACCTATTAGAGAAGTAGAATACCATTGCCTATGTTCCTATAACCATGAACCATAGAAAGCCATATGCCTGTAACTTGAGTCATGTCTAAAAAAAAATGCATTTGCGGTAATTTACCCAAGGAGGAATGTTGAGAATGAGTTAATTAGAGATCAATTAATAAAAATTAAGCCAAACATTAAATTAAGAGAGTTAGGATTTTTTGCATTGAAATTGATTTTATAATTTTTATGAGTTTATTGTTTGATTTTCATATTGTTTGGAATCCATTTGAGTATGTTATTTTTTTTACTATAAAAATGTAAGCATTATGAATAAAATATACCATGTGTTTTGAGTTCTAAAATTTCCTTACTACATCTTTTTACCTAAAATGACCCAACAGGTATCTATAAAAGTTCATTATCTGCATTGTGATCAATGGGATGGTGTTAGGTATACCAAGAGGGTATAGTTGTAAAATTGAAAAGAAATTAGTTAAGTTAGTTGTTGGTTGCTAGAGAAAGAATTTTTAGAATTGGTTAGATTTCTTTTCGTAGTGTTGCACATGCCATTTTGGCTGTTTGCACACATCAGCAGAATTAGTTATGCTCGCCCTCATTGCAGAATCATACAATTATTCTCTTCTAATTTTTCTCTCTCTTCCTTTTCTCTTTCTCTCTTCTCTCTCTTTTCTTCTCTTACTCTGTTCCATTCTTCTTCTCCTTCTTCCTTTAAACTCTAATATGTATTCTTTAATTCCTTATTCTGGAAATCAAACCAGAATATTCTAATCAATTTCTTACGTCAGGATTTAATCCTAATAAACTGGTATTAGAGCAGCAACCTTCTCTGGGTAAGATGACCAAGAATATAACAACTAAGAAGAACAAGGAGACTGAGGAATCTGTGGTTCTCATAGGAGAGCCGGAAGAGCAGCTATGCTCCTTGCATATGAAATTTGAGGAATAGCTAGAAACCAAATTGGGAACCCTGGAATCTAAGCTACAAGAGCTGATAATGGACCAAACTAGTATGAGAACCAAAAGCGAAAACCAGTAAGAAGAACTTAAAGTGGAGCACCAAAGATCAGTGGCTTATTTGGCTCTTCTGATTCAAAGCTAATCATCAAACCTTGGGTCTTTTGCCCTAGCATCTAGTAGTAGCACTCCTTTTCCTTCTGCATCCAGAGGTAAGGATACTATTCCCCTTACTTCAGACTTTAGGAATGAGAAGGCGTTATTGCCTACTCCCGATGGAAGGGAAGGAGTGGAGGGGATAGGCCATGGGAAAACTTATTACAACAAGTTGTCACCCAAATTAGATTTGAGTAGCTTTGAGGGGATTGATGTCCAGACTTGGATTTCCAAGTGCAAGAAGTACTTCCTGATGTATGAGTTTATGCCTGAGAGAAAAGTTGAGTTGGCTAGCTTGTATTTACAAGGCAAGGCAGAGGCAGAGGCATGATACCAAAATTGGAGTAGAAATAAGAGAGCAGTAGATTGGGATGATTTTACTGAAGCCATTGCTAGAAGATTCAAAGAAATTGGAGAAGATAATTTAGTGGAGGAGATGCAGAGGTTCAGACAAATCACCTCTGTGGATGAGTATTTGGATGGGTTTTGAGCTCCTTAAGCTTAAATTGGAGAGATTGTCCCAACCGGCCTAAAACCTACTATATTTACAACTTTATTGGAGGGTTTAAGGATGAAATTAGGTCCCTTACGAAAATGTTTAAACCACTTGACCTTGACACTGCCATTGAGCAAGCCAAGTTGTAAGAGTTTTACTTGGAGGCCCTTAAACCTAGACGCTACACCAAATTCTCTACCAAACTTGGAACCCCAACAATTGGACTTCTCATAATAGAACTTTTCCTCCTAATATGGCCACATTTAGACCATAAGACTAGCCCCAATCATACACTAACCCAAGGGCCACCCAGGACCAGAAGCCAACCACTGCCATCACCATTTACACTCGGCCAAAACCTAACCCTTCCAACAAAAATAGAACCCCGGGATCCTATTACAAATGTGGGGACAAGTATAGACCTGGTCATCAATGCAATCTTAGGGGATTGAGGGCAGTACATGTAACTGAAGGTGATGACTCCGGAGATGAGGATTGGCAAGAAGTGGATGAGGAAGAAATACCTGTGTTAGAAGAGCAGTCTAATGAGCATATAGCACTATCCTTGTATGCTTTTGAAGGGGGACTTTGTGATCACACAATTAAGGTTAGAGGGTAGATCAGTGGAAGGCCTATGATGATTCTAATTGATAGTGGGAGTGCCCATTGTTTTCTGGACTCCAAGGTAGCAAAAAGTCTTAAATTACCCTTCACAACAGTACCTCCTGCTACTATAGCAATGGTAGATTCAAGGAAGGTCACAGTAGCAGTCAGATGTAAAGGTGTGAGCAGGTTGATGCAAGGTAGCAAGTTCGAGTTTGATATGAGATCTTTGGAGCTAGGAGATTATGACATAATATTGGGGTCAGATTGGATGAGGTGTCACTCTCTAATAACTCTTTGACTTTGATGCCAATGAGTCGACCATTAAGAAGAAAGGCAAACTTGTCAGGATTAAGGGGACAGGAGAGCAATTATCTCTCAAAGTAATGACAACTAAAGCCCTCACCAAGGTAGTTCAGCAAGGCTGGAAGGGTTTTACTGCCAAGCCGTTCCTCATCAGTTTGAAGCCTGCAATTATTGAGGAGGTGCAGCTTGAGAAGACTATCATTCTACCTGAGATTTCAAGGTTCTTGAAGCAGTACAGTGCCGTTTTCCAAGTTCCTACAGCCTTACCCCCTCTTAGAGCACAACCACAAAATTCCACTCAAACCCAATGTTGTTTTCCAAGCTCCTACGGCTTTACCCCTTTTCAGAGCACGACCACAAAATTCCACTCAAACCTAACACTGAATCAATGAATGTCAGGCCCTACAGGTATTCACACAAGTAGAAAATTGAGATTGAAAAATTGGTGGCAGAAATGTTGGAAAACCAAATCATCCAGCCTAGCACTAGTCGATATGCTTCTCCTGTTTTGCTAGTTAAGTAGAAGGATGGCCCTTGGAGATTTTGTGTTGACTATAGAGAGCTCAACCTGCATACCATCAAGGATAAATTTCCCATTCCAATCATAGAGGATCTCTTAGATGAGCTACATGAGGCAGCCTATTTTTCCAATATAGACCTAAGTTCTGGATACCACCAAATCAGAATGTGGCTTGGGGATACATACATGACTTCTTTTAAGACTCATTTAGGGCATTATGAGTTTCTGGTTATGCCTTTTGGCCTAATCAATGCTCCCGTCACTTTTTAGTCACTAATGAACAACATCTTCTATCCTTATCTTAGGAAGTTTGTGTTAGTTTTCTTCGATGATATCCTATTTTATAGTCCCTCCCTAGAACTCCATATCCAACACCTACAGATAGTCTTTGATAAGTTGCTGGAACACCAACTGTTTGCTAAGGAGTCCAAGTGTGAATTTGGAAGAGATAAGGTGAATTATTTAGGGCATGTGATAACTTTTGAAAGGATCTTTACCGACTAAAGCAAAGTTGCAGCCATGCTCAATTGGCCAACTCCTGAAAACCTTAAGTCTTTAAGGGGATTCTTGGGACTTACAGGTTATTACAGAAGATTAATTGTAGAATATGGAGTAATTTGCAAACCCCTTACTGATCTACTTATGAAGGACCAATTCCTTTGGACCTATGTTGCTCTAGTAGCATTTGAGAAACTAAAGAAGTTAATGACCCAAGCTAAATCGTTGGTAGTATCAGATTTTAAGGAGCAATTTGTTTTGGAGTGTGATGCTAGTAACATTGGATTGGAGGCTGTTCTAATGCAGAGGGGGGACCTCTGGCGTACTTCTCTAAACCCTTGAATCCTAGAAACCAGCAATTGTCTACCTATGAAAGGGAATTAATGGTCATCATACATGCTGTAACAAAATGGAGGCATTACTTGGAAGGGTCCAATTTCATCATCAAAATTAACCATGAAAGCATCATTTGGAAGGGTCCAATTTCATTATCAAAACTAACTATGAAAGCATCAAACACCTATTAGGAGCAGGGGCTTCATAACTACATCCAGTAGAAGGGGATATCTAAATTGCTTGGCCTAGACTATACCATTCTCTATGAGAAGGGGACTGAAAATAAAGTAGCCGATGCTCTGTCTAGACAACATAAAAGGGGTTCAATCCATCACTTAACTCTATCTACCTACACTGCTAGTTGGGTAGTAGAAGTTGTCAATTCTTATTAAGGCGATTTTGTTCTACTGGAGCTAATTATAGCCTTGTCTGTCACACCTCAGGATCTTCCCAATTATTCACTTTCAAGGGGGTTGGTTAAGTACAATGTGGCAGATTGTACATTGGCTCTTCTACCTTGCTTAGGCAACAACTTCTTGCAACTTGCCATGATTCCCCCATTGGAGGCCACTTAGGGGGTTAGAGGGACACTTCAAAGGCTACAACAGATTTTTATTGGCCTGGAATGCAAAAGTAGGTGGTGAAATGGGTAGCACAGTGTGATGTTTGTGAGAGATGCATGTTTGAATCAGTGGCATACCCAGGATTCCTTCAACCATTGCCAACCCCTTCCCACATATGGAGAGATATCTCCATGGATTTCATTGAGAGGCTTCCTAAATCTATTAACAAAGATACTATTTTAGTAGTAATTGATAGATTTTCTAAAATGGGCCATTTTCTTGCCCTCAAACATCTCTTTACTGCTGTTGAGGTTGCTTAAGTATTTTTGGATCATATTTTTAAGCTACATGGAATGCCTAACTCAATTGTGACAGATAGGAATAAGCTTTTTTTAGGAGGGTTCTGGAAGGAATTGATGAAGCTTTTGGGAACCAAATTGCTTTTCAATTCTACCTACCATCCCCAAACTAATGGTCAAATAGAGAGGTTGAATAGGTGCCCTAAAACCTACTTAAGGTGCATGACTTTCCACCATCCCACCCACAGGTTTAGGTGGCTTAGCCTAGCAGAATACTGGTACAATACTAGTTATCACTCAGCCATCAACATGAGTCCCTTCTAGGCTGTTTATGGCTATGCTCCTAATCTGCCAATAGAAACAAGTTCAGTAGCAACAGTGGAGGAATTCTTGCAAGCAGGAGACTCGTTGACTACCTATCTAAGGGATTGGTTGACTCACTCTCAAAATAAGATGAAGCAGTATGCAGATAGGGGAAGAACCGAGAGGGAGTTCTTTGTAGGTGGCTGAGTTTACCTTAAAATTCAGCCCCATAGGCAGAATACTTTAGCCTTAAGGAGGACTCTCAAGTTTGATGCTAGGTATTATGGGCCATTCCTAGTGCTAGAGAGAGTTGGGAAGGTGGCTTACAAGTTGGAACTCCCCTCCAATTGTAGGATTCATCCTGTCTTTCATGTCTTTTTGCTGGAAAAGAAGGTGGACAGCAATACCCCAGTACAGGTCACTCTACCCCCCACCTCTTGAGTCCGAGTTCATCATTCTACCAGAAAAAGTCCTTAATTCCAGAACCATTTTGATTAACGACTCTCACATTTAATGACTCCTAATCAAATGGCAGCACCTTCCAACTATTGATGCTATATGGGAAGACAGTGCCTTATCCAGCAACAATTTCCAGATTTTTATCTTTTTTGGGGATAAGAACGTGCAAAAGGGGAGGGTATTGGTAGTTATACCAGGAGGGTAAAGTTGTAAAATTGAAAATAAATTGGTTAAGTTAGTTGTTGGCTGCTAGAGAAAGAATTTTTAGAATTGGTTGGATTTCTTTTTGTAGTGTTGCACATGCCATTTTGGCTATTTGCACACATCAGCAGAATTAGTTATGCTCACCCTATATGTACTAGTCCTTTTTGGGGACCACTATCATTGCAAAATCATACAATTATTTTCTCTCCTCTCTTTTCTGCTCTTACTCTGTTCCATTCTTCTTCTCCATCTTTCCTTAAACTCTAATCTGTATTCTGTAATTCCTTATTCTAGAAATCAAACCAGAATATTCCAATCGATTTCTTACGTTAGGCTTTAATCCTAACATATGGATCTTTCTTTTTTTTTTTTAAATATTTTCCCTTTTTCTTTTTCTTATAAAACTTGTGATATGCTAATGCTATTTGCTTGTTTCTGAAAATGATGCTTTCCCCTGTTATTTATTTACTTATTTATTGTTAATGGCAATGCTAATGGCTGTAGATAAAAATTTGCTTCATCTGTAGTGTAAGGTATGAATATTAGCTGTTAAAGTCCACTAGTCAGTCATGTTTTCCCTTTTATTTTCTTAGGTTCGGGTATAATTTACTTATGCACTAATGAAAGAGAATCCTTCTGACATGTTCAATAATCTGTTATGTCGATTCATGTTCATGCTTAAGCAATTGTACCTAGATTGCTAGCAATCTGGTTTATCAGTTTCAGAGGATTTTGAGGCCCAACCATAAAATTAAGGGTTATGGGTTTCGTCGATTTTGTCCGGATCCTCCTTTTCTTCCGTAAAAATGGATCTCTCTAAATAATTTGGGCCATTTATGAGCACAGAATGGAACTAATCAAACTGGTTATTTACAGTTTGGTTTTACATTCATGACAATTTGATGAGAATCCTTTCCAAACTTTATCAATTGTTTGCATAGGAGGCCACTTTTTTTTTTTATCATTTTCTCTTTTTAATAAGGTGGTGCACAATCTCTCTCTGCTTCTTTTGACAACTACTGTGCATGGGGCTTAAATATAAAACTCTAGCATAATGATATTAAAATTGTAATATCTGGTGAATTTTATTATGCAAACTCCTGCTATAAAGATGATTATTGTTAGTTTCATGCAACAAAAGGATGTGTAGAGCATTTTAATGTGCAAGGCGGTTTTTCATGCAGGATTTTCTCTGCCAATTGGACCCTGATATTATAATTGGATATAACATCTGCAAATTTGACTTGCCATATCTTATTGAGGTGATCAGAAGTTTATTTATTTTCCTTATGAATTTTTTTTTACTAGAAAGTTTTTTAGTTTGTTTTTCAGCTTTCTTTGAGGTACTGTATTTTAGATTTTCATACGAGTTCTTATCTTTCAATTAAAAGTGCTATATTTTTTCATTTGCTCTCATATTTACTGCAGAGCAAATATAACATGTTTTTCCTTGGTATGTAGAGGGCTGAAACGCTGGGAATAGCAGAATTTCCTGTATTGGGCCGCATCAGGAACAGCAGGGTTCGGGTGAAAGATACTACTTTCTCATCAAGGTAATGAGCGTTTACAATAATAATCATGCTATTAAGGGGCTCTCTCTCTCACACAAAATGACAAAAGCACACACACCCGTGCTACAATTTACCTTTGGGGACTATGGGGATCAAGGAATTTGAGAAGAGCACAAACACAATAAAAGGCACATTTCTCTTATGGGTTTCAGTACCTGACTACAATTTTTACTAATGTTTTCAAAATTATGTTTACTGTGCCTTTAGTATAAAATAACTTGGATAATTAATAGAAAGAATCCCCAGAATATGCTCTGACTTGAAAAGTTGACCCTTTGCAAAAAAAAAAAAAAAAAAAACCAAACTCCAACTTTCAAGTACCATTCAGTTTAGGAACTGAATAAAGTTTTCTATGATTGATTATTGGGAACTGAAGTTATCTTTAGAGAATCCTGTAAGCATGTTCATCATAAACAGTTGGAATCAAAGTTATCTTTTTTATATATGTTTTAATTCTTGCCTCGATCATGAATCCAATAAATTGAATAAAAGAATTATCAATCAAAATTATTTTTGATGCGACGCATGATGCTGCTTTAAGTTCAAGATAAAATATCTTAGCTGCACAGAGTTGTAGACTTAATCATGGACTGGGGCATCGATCCAGCGCATTGAAAACTCAGGCTTGGACATATATTTTCTTGCACAAACTTAGCTGGAGCATATTAACAGCCCGATTACAGGCAGGGTTGGGCTTGGAAATATAATTTGAAGCAGCGGCCTAGCAATAATTTATCTTTTAGAAAGCTATATTTTATGAAGGCCTGCCATGTATGCCAAACCCCATAATTGGCTTGGACATCATAAAAGAATTTGCAAGCCCAATTTTGAACAAGTTTGCATAGCATGTATTTCTTCCTGCATCACATTAGTTAATTTTATGAAATGGTTCTGCCTGTTGTAAATAGAATATGCAATATTCTTCCCTTGGGTTTTCTGGTTAACAGTTCGTCTCTTGTGGAATTTTAAAAAATCTCCCACTTTCTTTCAGTTGTATGTATTGTTGATGATAGTATCTATATTAATCAAATATATATATATATATATATATATATATATATATATATATATATATATATATATATATATATATATATATATATATATATATATATATATATATATATATATATATATATATATATATATATATATATATATATATATATATATTATTTTTATCCATGAATTTTGCCTTGGACTTATTTCCAGTGCCAACATATTCTATTTAAATTGAACAATTGATCCATTTTATTCTTTTTGCTGTTTCAGACAGTATGGAACTAGGGAAAGTAAAGAAGTTACATTGGATGGGAGAGTGCAATTTGATTTGCTTCAGGTTTGTGAAAAAGATATCTGTTTTGCATGGTCAAATACTTTTTTTTTTTCCTCTATGAGAAAGTATATTTTGAATTTATACCATTTCACTTTCTTTGTAGGCCATGCAACGAGATTACAAATTAAGTTCTTACTCATTAAATTCTGTCTCAGCGCATTTTCTCTCTGAGCAGGTAAGTTCGGATTTTGTTTTTGGATTGCTCAAGTTACCTTTCTTCTTGTAGGATAACACATACAGTGGTTCTTCTATATTATTTGTCAGCATAAGGGGTAGCATACAATTTTTAGAAATAACTTCAGCTGGTGTAAAATATTAGTTAGTTTTTCTCCTTGACTGCATTGTGGAAATTGAACCTTTGCACTTACTATAGTCAATTATTTCTGCACCTTGAATGCTTGTTTATAAGAATGCAATGAAGGCAACAATAACAGTGGGAAAGACACTATTTACCATACCTTCTTTTGGCATTATCTGTTTAACCTCTTTCTTCTTTATTTTCATTAGTGAGGATGACTCTGATAGATTTGACATGCTATTCTATTGTGCAGAAAGAGGATGTCCACCATTCAATAATATCTGATCTTCAGAATGGGACTGCAGAGACTAGGAGGCGGCTTGCTGTATATTGTTTGAAGGTGCATGTTTAGCTTGAATATCTACTATTCCCTTTTCCCCAAGATTTGCCTGATTAGGTTTTGCTCTCTTTGGAATCTCATGCATATTGTTGATATCAGCTTTATGAGTTAATTATGTTTTGCACTAGCATTTTAAGTGGAAATTATGTGCTTTTTTATGAATGAATCAACTGAATGATTATGTATGCAAACATCTAATGAAGGAATATGATTAGAATTATTGTATCTTGATATTAGGAATTTTAAAAGCTTACATGATGAAGCTGAGGGTGCTTACTGCTTGTTAATTGATAGTCTTGATAGATAGATATTGCATGAAATATGTTGAAGACAATTGGTTTCTTCTCTCATTGGAATTTCAGGATGCTTATCTCCCACAACGGCTTTTGGACAAGCTGATGTTTATTTACAACTATGTAGAAATGGCTCGTGTCACAGGTGTCCCAATATCTTTCCTTCTCTCCAGGGGACAAAGCATCAAGGTTACTAAAAATAACATTGCACATTATTTGTTTTTTGGCCTAATCTAATCTAGGATGTCAAATCTCCTATTTTTTAGGTCCTTTCTCAACTTCTAAGGAAGGCTAAACAGAAGAAACTGGTTATTCCCAATGTTAAGCAGGCAGGAGGCGAACAAGGAACATATGAAGGCGCCACTGTGAGTTAATATATCCATGTAGCAGCCTTTACACAACCCCCCCACCACAACCAAAACCTTTTTTCCCATAAGCTAGTAAATGTTTTGGAGAAAGAAAAAAGAGATTATTGGGGAGTAGAGTGAATCCTCTTAAAATCTCAACATACAAATACAAACAAAACCTTATATAGAAATCTAAGATGGTTATGCCTATGATAATGTTGAAGAACACTCAAAGAAACTTTGTAAAAGCTTTGGATGGTGATGCCCAAGTGAACCCAAATTTGCTCATTGCACTTCACAATGTAGAAACCAGTGAGAATGAACTTCAGCATGCTTGTATAGCACACATTTCACCATAGGAGATTTACAAGATAAGTTTCCTTTTTCTGAAGATCATCTATATTCAACTTTTGGACTATGATACTTCGTGCAAAAAGAAGGGAAGCATTTTATGTGCTTTCCAAATCATAATTATCAAAACAAGATACGTATCGTGAATTACTAATCGTATCAATCGCAAGATTTACATAACACATTGAATAAAAAAGTTTTAAAAATAATTATTTAGACCTCGATACTTATAATATGAACAAAATACTCGAATAAATTACAAAATGACATATAATATACTACTAATTGTTACAAATTGTAAATAGCTATTGATTTAGTTGCCATATATAGCTAGCACAATCTTAAGAGCAAAATTATAGGTTTTCTTAGATAACTCTTTCATAGTTGTATAAATATGTGTACTTTTGAATCCAGAGATAAAGACATTTTCTCCTATTTGTGTTTTATTACATGGTATTGGAGCCTTGGTCTTATTTGGGACTTATGGGTTTTTGAATTTCTTTTTTTTCGATTGAGGAATTTGCTCCTCCTCGGGTCACTGGCTCTGGTTATTGTTTTGTCTTACCATTGACGTCGAAAGGAGCATAGGGGTATTTTCGATCTTTCCACAAAATTTGGTGTCCATCCTGTAGGCGAGTAAGTGTCACGCGCTGCCATAGTAACTGCTACCTTCCTCACGCACCGGCATGTGGGAGCATGTGCGGTGTCTGGCGATCCTCTGATTCATTTTTTGGCGTCGTCTGGTTGGCCCCGATCAAATCCTCCGGTTAGATTTTTCATTTGGCCTCTTCTAAAGGTGCTTCCCTCACTTTGTGGTTTCTGGCTCTGTTCTTGGGAGTTTCGAGTCCATTGGCTTGTTTGAGGAGCTGTTGGAATTTTCTGGGTTTTGTTTCTAGTTGTGGTGGTGGTATTTGAGTGGTGGTTGTTTTATCTTTGTTATTGCCACTAGTACTTGGGTGTTCTCGTTAATTTTCACTAGTGTTTGGATATTTACGAAGTGTTTTTTTGCTTGACTTTACTACTTACTCTTTGCGGTTTGGTATTATTTAATATGAGTTGGAACAAGAATATGGTATGCTATTATTGCTTTAAACTTGGTCATACAAAAAGTTTATGTGGAAAATTGCATACTTAGAAGTTTAAATTAGCAAACATTGGTACGACCAGTACCTCTGAAAAGTATATTATGATTTCTGGAGATGAGTATGCAAAATTCACTCAGTATCATAATTCTTTGAAAGCTTCACCCACCACTACTATTGCTAGGGTAGAGAATCCAAATATATATCTTTTATTTTCCTTATTTCGGTGGATCATTGATTCTGGTGCTATAGATCATATGACGGGTAATCGAAATGTATTCTCTACTTTTCAGTTTCATGCATCTTCTTCTCCGGTTACAATGGCAAATGGATCACTTTCTCATGTAAATGGGTCTAGCACAGTTAAGCTTACTTCGTCAATTTCTCTTGGATTAGTTCTATATGTATCGAAGCTTGCTTTTAACTTGGTTTTTGTAAGTGAACTCACACATGATCCTAATTGTTGTGTTTCTTTCTTCCTTGATCATTGTATCTTTTAAGATCTTATAACGAAACAAATCATTGGTAAATGTTACGTTTCAGGAGGTCTTTATATTCTTGATAGAAAGATACTGAGGCTGGTTGCTTGTTCCATTGTTTAGTGTCCATTTGAAGCACATTGTAGGATGAGGCATCCTTCTGTGCCGTATTTGAAGAAACTATGCCCTCAATTTTCTAATGTTTCTTCCCTTGATTGTGAGTCATGTCAGTTTGCCAAACACCACCGTAGCTCTTCAAGTCCTCGGATTAATAAACGGGCTAATTTTGCATTTAAATTAGTTCATTCAGATGTTTGGGGACTGTGTTCTGTGGTAGCCAAACTCGGATTAAAGTATTTTGTAACATTTGTGGATGATTACTCCTGTATGACTCGAATATCTTTTATGAAAAGTCATTCTGACTTATTCACTTATTTTTGTGCATTTTGTGCTGAAATCAAAACTCAATTAAATGTTTCTATTCGCACATTGAGGATTGATAACGCGAAAGAATACCTTTCAGACGTATATGACTCGGAATAACATACTTCATCAATCCTCATGTACTGATACATCATCTCAAAATGGAGTTGCAGATAGGAAAAACATATATTTGCTTGAGACAGCATAGATTTTTTTTTTTTAGATGAAAGTTCCTAAACAATTCTGGACTGAGGCTGTGTCTGCTGCTTATTTCCTGATTAATCGCTTGCCCTTTTCGGTACTAGTTGTTCAGACTCCCTATTTTGTTCTTTTTCCATCTAAGTCTTTTTTTTTTTTTTCCATAGAACCAAGAATATTTGTGAGCACTTATTTTGTTTGGGATGTTCGATCTCAAATCACTAAATTGAATCCAAAGTCATTGAAGCGTGTTTTGGGGTAAAAATGTGATAGAGAATAGAATTCAAGAAACCAATAAATCAATCAACAGAGAATCAAATAAAAAATGAAAAGGAAGAAGAGAATGTTTTCATTGATAGAAAGCTGGAAATACAAGATTAAAAATCCCCCAGGAAGACAACTTCCCTCTCTTAAATGGAGCCTTGCTCTCAAAGCAGAAAATACAATCAAATTCCCAAGATGTCCCCCCCTCTGCTCAATATATAAGAAAAACTAAAAATAAAAGCAAAACCGTTACAAGAATTATCTAGCTAGGCATAACTCCATCTTGTAGAACAAATTATATGTGGATATAGGGCATCAAACAGGAGATCCGAAGGTCTCCGATGTTGCAACGTTGTTGGGGATTGAAGCAAAGTCTTAACCGACGGTGTTCGTCGATCTCCCTCAGCAACAAGTGATGCGGCCCCTTGTTTCGTTGAGCTTGCTGATTCCGTTTGGGAGAAGGGATCGTTCTTGGTGATGATGGAGTATCTGCTGGATTTATTGGGCTTGGGCCATTAGTTTTAAACCATGGATTGAGCTGACCCAGATCCTTGAGAATAAGGGGGTGAGCAAATGATGGAGATGCGTATGTTGCTTCAGACCAGCTCCCACCTCCTCCGCCTCTCCCCCTTGCGATTGTCGCTCGGTTGCCCATCTCCATGGCCTCTTCACAGCTTTGGGGTTTCAGGTATCTAGCCCATGTTCCCACACTTTGCTTCAAACTGCCTATGATGTACCCTAAAAATTGGGCCTCCAACGTCTTCGGGATGTATGCAATGATCGCCTCGAACTCTTCTCTGTATTCGCTAACGGTACCTGTTTGGAATAAGGCTCGCAACTCTTCATATGGATTGTGGGTTCTTCGGTTATCAAACATGTCATGCAGTCTTTGTTTAAATTGTTCCCAAGTGAGGTAGGGATTATCATGCAATACCTAAGAAAACCATGAAATAGCAGTTCCCATAACACGCATCGGAGCAAGCTCGAGTTTCATCTCTTCCGGCGTCTGATTCACGCTAAAGTATAGCACCACCTTTGCAACCCAACTTTGTGGCTCTTCTTCTATGATATTTGGCACCCGAAACTTGGGTAAGGACATCGAGCCCACCCCAAAAAGGTTAGTTCGAACACAAGGATCTAGTTGGGTGAAACTTGGTTGGCTAGATCTGGTATTGGATTGGATGAAAAATCTTCTAGGTGTCTCATGGTCAGAGTCAGGTTCAATATTGCAGTATTGGTCTTCTGTTTCTTTTGCTATGGCTTGTTTTTCGATTTTTTCCTGGAACCTAATATTGGAATGGTAAAACGTTCCGACCGGAGATTCGTTGTTTGAGACGAGTTCTTCACGGGAACGTGGTGCTTCTGAATCAGCGGTTCTGGGCTGTTTTTCGATTTGTTTTTGGAGCTTGGCATTCATGTACTCGAATCTTTCTTCCATAGATTTCTGAAGTGCAGCAAGGGACGTCTGTAATGCTGCCATGGAATTTTGAATTGCAGCTATTTTATCTTCATGGGCATCGATTCTTTCCTCTAATTCATCCATGGTTTGTAATAGACTTTTAGAAGGTTCTTCCCTTTTGTCTGTAACAATAGCAGTCCAGGTAGCAGTCCATGTGGTCGTGGGTTCGATTCCCACATACGGCGCCAATTGATAGAGAATAGAATTCAAGAAACCAATAAATCAACCAACAGAGAATCAAATAAAAAAATGAAAAGGAAGAAGAGAATGTTTTCATTGATAGAAAGCTGGAAATACAAGATTAAAAATCCCCCAGGAAGACAACTTCCCTCTCCTAAATGGAGCCCTGCTCTCAAAGCAGAAAATACAATCAAATTCCCAAGATGTCCCCCCCTCTTACCCCCTCTGCTCAATATATAAGAAAAACTAAAAATAAAAGCAAAACCGTTACAAGAATTATCCAGCTAGGCATAACTCAATCCCTTCCATTTTGTCTGTAACAATAGCAGTCCAGCCACGACTTTATTGAATCAATTCCCTGGAGCACCCCTGCTTGCTGTGGCCTCTTTCTGCGGGTGTGGACTAATGATCCTCTAGGCCCATTTGCTATTTGGTCTCTTAGCTCCTCTTGAGTATCATCTTCTTCATCAATATATTTCTCCATCTTTGTATTCAAAAGTACAGGTATTTATACAAGTATGAAAGAGTTATCTAAGGAAATCTATAATTCTACTGTTAAGATTATGATAGCTATACATGGTAACTAAAAAATAGTTATTTACAATATGTAACACTTCCTCTCAAACTAGAGCATAGATATTAATCAATCCTAGCTTGTTAAACAAATATTCAACTCAAGAACCATTTAAAGTTTGTGAACAAATCACCCAATTGTTCTTCAGTTTTCACAAATCCTGTTGAGATGACATTATCTTAAATCTTTTTACAAATAAAATGACAATCAATTTCAATATGCTTGATCTGTTCATGATACACTGAATTGAAAGCAATACAAAGAACAACTTAATTATCATACCAAAATTTTGTTAGGGATGAGTGATCTATACCAATTTCAACAAGCAAATGACGAATCTACAAGATTTCACAAGCAAACTGTGACATATCTCCGTATTCAAATTCTGCATTAGATCTAGATACGACAGTTTGCTTCTTGTTCCTCCAAGAGACTAAAAGTCCTCCAACAAAAACACAATAACTTGTGGTGGACCTTCTATCAATCTTAAAACATATCCAATTAATATCGGTAAAACACTCAATATGAATATATTTATAATCACTGTACAATATACCTAGTCCAATAGCAACTTTCAAATAACATAAGATCTACTCTAGAACTTCCCAATGCTTGACCATAGAAACAGCCCTAAATTGACTAACGTTTACTACAAATGCAATATCTGGACGAAATACTATGAGATAATTCGGTTTTCTAACTAACCTCCGGTATCTCTCTAGATCATCAAAAGGATCAACATCATCCTCTACAAGTTGAACACTAGGAACCATAGGAATACTGCATGGCCTAACTCTTAATTTTCTAGTTTTCACAAGTCAAGAAAATATTTTTTTTGGAATAGAAGAATTTCCTTCTTGCTTCTCCACACTTCCACTCCCAAAATATATTTCCATTGGCCCAAATTTTTAGTGTGAAATCTACCATTGAAGAGATAGTTGCAGAATCACTCCATGTAATCACAATATCATCAACATAAACCACAAGAAGAATAATGTCAACCTTTGATTTTCTGTAAAAAAATGATTGGTCACAATGAATTTTCTTTAGCCCAAAATTTTGGACAACCTCACTGAATTTGCCAAACCAAACACGAAGACTCTGCTTCAATCCAGATAGAAATTTCTTCAAATGACACTTTTCCATACTCTCCCGAAGCAATAAAATCAGATGATTGCTTCATATAGACTTCTTCCTTAAAGTCGCCATGAAGGAAAGTATTTTTTATGTCCAACTGGTGCAAGGGCCAATGTTAGGAGGTTGCCAAAGAGATAAATAAACGAACAAAACTCAACATAGAGATCAGAGAGAAAGTATCAGAATAGTCCACTCCATAAATTTGGACGTATCATTTAGCAATAAGTCGAGCTTTAAGCCGAGCAATAGAACTGTTTAGATTAACTTTAACTGTAAAAATCCATTTGCAACCCACAACCTTCTTTCCTTCTAGTAAATGCACCAACTCCCAAGTATTATTTGTATCCAAGGCATTTGTATCCTCTATCATTACATCACGCCAACTGGAATAAGACAAAGCTTCTTTAACAGTTCGAGAAACAAAAACCAAATCGAGAGAAGCGATAAGAGAACACATAAATAAAGATAAATGATCATAAGAGATAAAATTACCAATAGGATAGGCACAATAACATTTGCTTTTACGTAAGGTAAAGGGAAGATCAAGACCATATGCAACGATCGGATAATGCATCTGATTCAGGCATTATATTACAAGTTTTTGCTGGAGTAAGAGCAAAAGCAGGTGGAGCTTGATCACCTACAATAGTAGGAACAAGATCACTTGGAGTTATCCTATAATAGATTTATAAAATAGGTGGCTTTGCTGGAGTAAGAGCAAAAGCAGGTGGAGCTTGATCACCTACAATAGTAGGAACAAGATCACTTGGAGTAGAAAGACTATAATCACTTGGAATAACAAAAATGAGAACATCTGCTGGCCTTGTAATAACATTGTAACCCAACCAATAGTCGTCATCCCCCTGACTTGTAGAATCAGAAGATGGATAAAAGGGCTTATTCTCCTAGAAAGTAACATCAATGGACACAATATTCCTGTTAATTTCTGGGCCATAGCATTTTATTACGAATCCTACATCGGTTAACTAACTAGGTAGTTAGTGGCTTATAAGTGTATGGGGCTTCCTCCACTAATATGAATTCCTTTTGGTGGATAAGGGGCCTTCACACTTATGGGCCTAGCATTGCCGTTCTTTATCATATATTTTCTCCCATTTGTGTTTTATTACACTAATAATAATATAAAATATAATTAAGTCAGATTCACAAGTCATAAAAATAAAAATACTAGACTTATCCTATTCCTAGTTCCCTACTCATGGGCAAGATCAATATCACCACCACCACGAACACTAATACTGTCGTCATCTAATATAAGTAACTCTTCACTCTCTTCTTCATTTTTCATCGCCACCATCTCTAATGTCTTGAACTTGAATTTGTTTGTCTTGTATTGCTTTCAATTTTCTTTTGCTTTCCCTTTTTTGTTTCCTTTGCCCTTCTTGTTTGTGGCATTGCACTTCTTTTAAAAGGAAAGCTTTAAAAAGCAGTAAATAAGTGAAAAAAACAAAATTCCCACAAAAAAGAATAAGGAAAAAAAATAATTAAAATTCATATGTTCCAAATTGTAGATAATCATAAGATTCAAATTCGCTCGTTGAGATTTGGAAGATAGTGATGAGATTCAGAACCTTGTTGGATTCACATGACTATTCGTATTGCTGGATTATTGAATTGTATCGAATCGTAAGATTTGAATTGTGAATTGTAAGATATTGATAACTATGTTCTGAATTTTACATGATGACTAAGAAAATTTGTTTTAGAGATGGATAAGTAAGATGGTAGTGGAAAATCTACAAAGATTTTGCAGCGAAGTTGAAAGATCAAATTCTTAAATGCTCTAGGAAGCTAAATAGATATTCCATGAAACAAGCAACGAGGATGATTCTGCCTTCTTCCTATCTACGACATTGCTCTTTTATCTTTCTAAACCCTGCCATGATTTTGAGAAAATTGCTGGGTGAAGCTTGAATTTTAAATAATGAAGAGTTATTACATGATTTAGTAATATTATTGATTTGTGCATCTCTGCATGCTCATATATAATCACACATGCATATATGTTATTTTTTCTGTTTCTTATCCACTTCTTTTCTTGAGGAGTTGGAAGCTAATTTAGAAATGATATTTTTTTTCTTAATTGGTACCCCAGCTAACAGCTTTCAAAATGAGGGCAAAGGGATTGACTCTTTCTCAAAACTTTCCATTCATTCTGTTTTTTAATTTTTTCATGTGTGCACGCATTTACACTTCAGAGGGCATACCTTGATTTTTTGGAAGGTGTTGCTTTTGGCTTTCTGGTCACCATACCCATTAAAATGCTGTGATCAACTGTCGGTGTTAAATTAGTATTATTATTTTTATTATTATGATCTGTTTTCTTACTGATTCTCTAATATCTTAATTGCTTCAGTAAGGTATAATTGTATTTTTTTTCTTGACAACTTTATAGTATTGAGTGTCAGAAGTTATGATGGTTGTGACAGTGAGCGTTGTTTCTAAAATTACTATCCACTTTGTAAAATTTAATGAATTTTTGGTAAAATGATGTTTTCTCAATTATTTATGTCTTGGTGAGTTCACTTTTCCCTTTAGAATTCAGTAATATCTGTTGATATCTGCTGGCATTTTTGATAATTCCTACTTTCAGGTTTTAGAGGCAAAAGCAGGATTCTATGAAAAGCCAATTGCAACATTAGATTTTGCATCCTTATATCCTTCAATAATGATGGCATATAATCTATGTTATTGCACGCTGGTATTTTCATTTTCATTTTCATTTCTTATATTTTTATTTTTTATTTTGTTTTTTGAAAGAAGGAAAGAGGGAAGGGGGAAAGGGGGAGAGAACGAGAAGCTTTTGTGCAAGATGTTTATCTCTATGTTATTTTTGAAGGTGACTCCTGAAGATGTTTGTAAACTCAATCTTCCACCCGAATGTTTCAACAGAACTCCATCTGGTGAAACATTTGTCAAATCAAATTTGCAAAAGGTTATATGTGATGCAATGTCTTGTTTTATTGTTTTTTTTTTCCATATTTAAAACATACTTCCCATTATTCCCAGATGCACAGACATGTTTTTATATGAGCATGATTGAAATTGAAATTACAGAAAACCGGAGTTTTACTTAATTGTAATCATACTTGCAGGGAATCCTTCCTGAAATCCTCGAAGAATTATTAGCTGCAAGAAGAAGAGCTAAAGCAGATTTGAAGGTAACCACCTTTTCTTGCTGCTGCTGTCATCATTTTTTTTTAAATTAATATTATGTTGGATTTATTTCGCTGTCTTTTTGAAATTTTCTTTTTCATTAAACATTTGGAATTCCAGTAGTTTGATATTTATATGGCTAATAGTCCTTGGTGCATTCATATGACTAAATGTAATTTTAGGAAGCCAAGGATCCACTAGAGAGAGCTGTTCTAGATGGTCGACAACTAGCACTAAAGGTAAGAGTGTCTCATCAGTTTTTAAATGTTTATTTGCTTTATTCATCATACAGTGGTTTAGGTGTATGGTTGTGCTGGGTCCATACTGTTTTTCATTAGTTTGAGCCCTTCAAATTATTCTTGTTGCTGCAGATCAGTGCAAATTCTGTATATGGATTTACAGGAGCTACAGTTGGTCAATTGCCATGCATCGAGATATCATCTAGTGTTACAAGCTATGGTATTTGTAACATGAAACACTCCCTAATTATAAAATCACAAGTAATGTTGTTTTTTCATGTTTCTCTATGGATTAACACATTCTTTCTTCTTAAGGTCGACAAATGATTGAACATACCAAAAAACTTGTGGAAGATAAATTCACCATAATTGGAGGCTATGAACACAATGCTGAGGTAAGCCATCTGTAGCATAAGTTCTCAGTTGTAATGCAGCTTGTAGAGCCATACCAGAGTTGTGTTCGTTTGGTAGAGTCACACGGTGTGTGTTCTTCTGTTTCATGGCAGTAGTTCTAGGTCTACTTGAACATTTAAGGTTGGTCTGTGGTTTTTGCGATCCTACTTCCTTAGCAATAGCCAAAAGTAGGAAAAATTCTTTATGGTAATGACATTAAACACTCTGAACATTGTGGGCTTATCTGAAACCCAATACTGTTTATGTTTGTCTTTCTATAATAACCAAGATTGCTACACACACGTGTGTGCATGTAAGTTTCTTTATGTCCTGCTGTCAACATCTTCTCAGGCTCAGCATGCACAGGATTAGTAAAATGAGACCTGATCTTTCAAAAAGGAGGAGGGTGCTTGATAGGTGGTTGTAGATATTGGATGCTGTTAAGAGCACAAACAGCACAAGCAATCTATACAAGAAAGATCAATCAAATAATGGAATAAAAGAAGGAATAGACTGTTTTATTCATAGAAAGACTCGTACAATCCTCATAGGAAGAGCAACTTCCCTGTCTAGAAACATGGAGCCTTGCTCTAAAGCAGAAATTACAATGCTATTCCAAAGACACCTCCCTCCTGCCCGAAAACAAGCTAAATAACAATCCCAAAAAGCAAAACGGTTTTCCACCCCTTACTGTCCAGCTAGGCCTAGGCATAACTAACTCCCTAACAAAAAATTCTAGTTCAATTGTGTTGGTTTCCTTCTTTGCCCCTATTATGTTGTTTCTTCCTTCGGAAATAGACTTGCAGCCTTCTTAGCACATTTGGATCCTGGTCCAGCAACTCCTTTTGCATCACATCATCTCTATCATTGCCGCCCTCCTGAGATAAAGTCTTGTTCTCAAGACTTAACCGAGGATAGTCATGCTTCATTACATATTCATCCTCCCAAGTGGCATCTTCAATACTCTTCGTTTGCCACTAAACCAACCATTGGGAGACACACTCGCCATTTTGCTGGATAATTCTTGTAGCTACTACCTTATTAGGGATAAGCTCATCTGTTGGATCTAATTCCAATTCGGGTGGCAGGATATTAGAGCTAGGTTGTATCACTATTGCCCTTTTAAGCAAGGAAATGTGAAATACCTGGTGGATCTTAGAAGAATTGGGGAGGAGTAATCGATAAGCTACTGTTCCTACCTTAGCCTCTATTTGATAAGGCCCGTAATAACGAGCTGACAGCTTCGGATAGACCCTCCTAGGAATATATTGCTGGAATCTCTAGCTACTGCCTCTAATTGATTTGTTTCAAGGTTTCATCTCGGTCTTGGAGATCTCTAGCTACTGCCTCTAATTGAATCTCACCAGGGGCATACTGGAGAATGGTTGGGGGCCTCTTGCCATACACTACTTCGAACGGAGTGGTTCCTGTACTCACATGAAAGGTTGGGTTATACCAAAATTCTATCCAAGGAGCCATTGACTCCAAAATGGGGCTGATCAGCAAAACAGCGGAGATAAGACTCGAGGCATCTATTTATCACTTCAGTTTGCCCATTTGTTTCAAGATGGTAAGATGAGCTAAATTTGAGCTGCGTTACTTGTAGTTTAAACAATTCCTGCAAAAATCGATTCATAAAAACTGGATCACGATCACTGATGATTGATTTTGGAAACCCATGGAGTCGTAGAATTTAATAAACAGTTCAGCAACAACCCGAGCTGTGTATGAGTGTTTTAATGTCGCAAAGTGGCTGTACTTCGACAACTTGTCTACAATTACCATCATAGCATCGAATCCCTTGGATTTGGGCATTCTGGTAATAAAATCCATTGATACATCCTTCCAAGCTGCTCGTGGAATTGGAAGAGGCTGTAAAAGACCTGTTGGTGCTAGAGAGGAGGCCTTAAATTGTTGGTATACCGAACAACTCTTTGATTTGCTATACCATCCCTTTCCAGTAGAAATTAGCTCCTATTCTTCGGTAAGTTCTAAAGTAACTAGAGTGTCCTCTAGTGACCGAATTATGGTATTCATCTAGCATGGCATGAATCCATTTGGATGTGGATAGGATGAACAACGTACCGTTGCTGTATAATATGCCCTGTTTCAACATGTACTTCAGGTTGAAGGTTGGATAAGCTTGGAGAGCATTTATAATAGCTATCAACTAAGGGTCTTGGTTCACTTATTGCAGTAGTTGGTTGCCATCAATCCATGTTGGTGAAAAAAAAAATGAGGCATATTCCGCAAATTCCTGCTATATTGACAAGGCATCAGCAACGTTATTCAACTTACCCGGCTTATATTGAACCTCAAAAACATACCTCGTCAATTTGGCAAGCCAATTCTGCTGGTTCGTGATAGTAATGCGTTGTTGCAGCAAGTGGCGCAAGTTCTTCTGGTCGGTAAACACTATGAACTTCCTACTTGTATGGTCTCCAATGTTGTATAGCCAATGCCAAAGCCATCAATTCCATCTCATATGCTAACTTTGCAAGGTTTCTATCAGCCAAAGCCTTGTTGAAATATGCGAGGGGTTTGTTTTCTTGCATAAAAAAAGCTCCCAACCTAATGCCAAACGCGTCACATTTGACATAAGGTGGTTTGTTAAAATCGGGCAAAGCCAATAGAGGGGTGGTTGTTAGTTTTGCCTTTAAATCATCGAAGGCAGATTTTGCCCGCTTGTTCCAATGGAATCCATTCTTCTTTGTCAACTCAGTAGATGGTTTGGCGATCTTCCCATAATCCTTCACGAACTTTCTATAGTACCCAGTTAAAACCAAGAAACCCTGAACTCCTTTGACATTATGTGGAACCTGCCAACTTTGAACTGCAGTGACCTTGGATGGGTTGGTTGTTACTCCCCTTTTGAAATATAGTGGCCGAGGTAATCGATGGAGGTTTGTCCAATGGAACATGTCTTGGGTTGACTTTGAAGTGATTGTCTATTAAAACTTGCAAAACAATAGCCAAATGCTACTTCTACTCTTCCCAACTTTTGTTGTAAATTAATGTCATACAAAAAGACCAAGACCATGCATCTTAGCCAAGGGTTGAAGATGTCGTTCATTACACTTTGGACAGTGGAAGGGGCATTGGTAAGCCCAAATGGCATTACTAGAAATTTGTGGTGCCCGTCATGTGTGCGGAATGCTGTCTTCGGTTCATCTCCCTCCCGCATTCTGATTTGGTAAAAACCCGATTTCAAGTCTAACTTCGAGTAAAACTCTGTGCCATGCAACTCATCAAGTAGTTCATTGACCATTGGAATCAGATATTTGTCAGCCACAGTTATTTTATTCAGTGCCTTGTAATCAATGCACAAATGCCAAGATTCATGTTTTTTCTTAACCAAAAGAACCGGACTGGAGTAGGCACTTTGACTTGGGCAGATAATCCCCTATTGCAATATCTTTGCCACCTGCGTCTGTCTCGATTTTCTAGACATGTGGGTACCTGTATGGGCGGACACTAACCCTTGTATGGCTTGGAATGAGGCAAATGGTGTGATCATGCAATTGTTGTGGAGGTAACCCGGATAATGGCTCGAAAACTGCTGAGAATCTACCCATGAGGGCCACAATGTTTGACCTCTAATCTATAGTAAGTCCTTGCATTAAGGTTGGTGGCAATTGCGGCTGATAGAGTTCCTTGCACATTTGCTTCAGACTTCTCCCTTCCAACCAGACTTGCAAAGCATCCATGTCAAGGAGTGTGCCCTCCATGCCTGTTTATTCAATCTTGTTGGTTAATCTACTTATTTTTAGTTAATTTTGTAATTAAGGGTAGAATAGTATTTTACCGTATATACTAGTTGTATCTATATAAATCTATTTGTATTATTCTTTTAGGGTAATTTTGAGATAATAAAGAAAATCTCGTTCCACAAAATTCTTCATGGTATCAAAGCCACTGCCGTTTCGAAGGTCGAGTTAACTCCCTTCCGCAGTTGGTTGTTTTCGGTTACTGTTTTTTTGGCAAGTATAGGTCGCATTTCAGCCCTTCTCTTTCGACACCGCCCCCATCGGAGGGAAGCCCAGACGGCTTCCGGCCATTGCCCAAATTTCCAGCGTCATCTGATCACGCGCGTGTGTACATGCGCCGTTACAATGTTTCGGATCTTCCTCCGTCCACCTCGTTGGCCTTTTCCGACACCGGTGGACTGGTTTTCGGTTACTTCCGACAACTTGGTTTTTTAGGTCCCACACTACAGGTTCTGTAACTGTGTTTTTCAGGTTCTCTCTTCTGCTGTTGGGCTGATTCTTTGCTGTTTGGGTGTTTCTTGCCTTTCAATTGTTATTTGTCATTATCTCAGATACTAAAAACACTAATATGGAAGCAGACAAATATTATCCTATTAATGACAGTCCATATTCTCAAATTAGCCCTATTAAACTAGATAAGAGTAGTACTTATTTAGCTTGGTCTAGGTCATGCTTATTGTCTATCAAGGCTAGAAGATTTCAGGGTTATATTGATGGAAGTAAAAAGTCACCATCGGTCACTGATCCTACTTTTAATCAATGAGACTCTGATAACTCATTGGTTATGTCTTGACTTTTGAATTCTATGCATCCTAAGATCTCCAGAAAGTATTTATTACTTGACACTGCAGAGAAGATATGGAAAGCTGCAAAAACAACCTATTCTCGAATGGGAAATGATGCTCGGATCTTTGAACTTAGAAACAAAATTCATAGCACAAAACAAGGTGAGCTTACTGTTTCAAATTATTTTTTTGAGTTGGGCAGTTTATGGCAGGAATTGGATTATTATCAAGATTTTCAAGCTAAATGTGTTGATGATGCGGTACTAATTCAAAATATGCTTGAAAAAGAATGGGTTTATGACGTTTTAGCCGGTTTAAATCCAGAATTTGATCAAGTGAGAGTTCAAGTTATTGGAAGATCTCTGTTTCCTTCCCTTGAGGAGGCACACTCTTTAATCCAGCAGGAAGAGACCAGAAGAAGTGCTATGTTTTATACTGCACCTATTGAGAAATCGGGTTTAACTGCCCATATTACTCTTGAGCAGCCAAAAGGTACTATTTCTAAAAAGGATCATTTGCATTGTGATTATTGTGGTAAGCCAAGGCATACTAAAGAGACTTCTTGAAAGTTGCATGGGAAACCTACTAGAGGTCGAGGGGGAAAACGAGTAAATCCGTCGAGGGGGAAAACGAGTAAATCCAACTAGGGTTCAAGCAAATGTGTTAGAAATAGTAGAATCATCTAGGGAGTCAGCATCAATTGAAAGTCTCTCTTCTGATGAAATTTCGTATTTCAGACGTCTCCTCAAGCATTTCTAAAGGGTTTCTTAACTACTCTCCTTGTTTAAAAAAGGATAGTCAGGGTGGCTGATGGGTCTTTAACCATTATTTCTGGGACAGACTCTATTGTCTGTACTCCTAATGTTAAGCTATCTTCTGTTCTCCATGTTCCTCAATTCCCTATCAATCTTTTATCTGTTAGTGCTATTACTAAAGCTCTTAACTGTAAGGTTGAATTTTTTCCGGATCATTGTATTTTTCAGGATTTTCAAACAGGGAGGAGGATTGGTAGTTGTAGAGAGCATGATGGCTTATATATGATGGAAGACAGTCGAGATTTGGCTTTTTTTGGAGGATATCAGGATGTCAGCCAGGAGATAATTCAGTGGCATAGACGATTAGGGCATCCATCATTTTGTCTTAGAAAAACTATATCCTAGTTTGTTTTCCAGAACTCGGTTTAATTTTTTATCTTGTGATGCTTGTGACTAAACAGCATACTAAAAATTCTTATCCTTTGAGTGATAATAAAGCTATTTATCCATTTATATTTGTTCATTCTGATGTTTGGGGGCCTACACAGATTGCTTATTTGTCTGAAAATCAATGGTTTGTTACTTTTATTGATTGTTGCACTAGAATGACTTGGGTATATTTGATTAAGGCAAAAAGTGATGTTTTCTTCTGTTTTCAATCTTTTTATAAAATGGTTCACACCCAGTTTGATGCTAAAATAAAAGTTTTGAGAACTGATAATGGGAAAGAGTATATGGATGGTAAGTTTGGTAATTATTTGGAGTCTCATGGGATTGTCCATCAAACTAGTTGTTCTTATACTAATACTCAAAATAGTGTAGCTGAAAGATAAAATAGGCATTTATTAGAAGTTGCTAGATCCTTTATGTTTACTATGAATGTTCCAAAGCCATATTGGGGGGATGCTATACTAATGGCTGTCTATCTTATTAATAGAATGCCTTTTAAAGCTCTCAACTTTGGAACTCCTTTAAAAGTCTTAACTGGAAAAAAATCAGTATACTGTTCCACCAAAGATTTTTGGGTGTGTTTGCTTTGTTCATACTAGGAATGTTGGGAAGTTAGATCCGATAGCATTGAGATGTGTGTTCATTGGGTATTCTCCAACTCAAAAGGGATATAAGTGCTATCACCCTCCATTGAGTCAGTTTATGCATGATCCTAAAGAACCTCATCAGGAGGCTGTTTTTTGCATCTTGTGGTATTTAAAATTAGCCCTTGGAAAAGGTCTTCTTTTCTCAAAAAATGATCTTCGAATTGAAGCCTTCACAGATGCATATTGGGCTGGATTTCTAGATGACAGAAGGTCCACCTCTGGTTATTGTACATTTGTGGAGGTAATTTAGTCACCTGGAGAAGTAAGAAACAGAGCGTCGTTGCAAGATCTAGTGCAGAAGCAGAATACAGAGCTATGACTCAAGGTATTTGTGAGTTGTTATGGTTGCAGAAGTTGTTAGCAGAGTTGAAGTTGACTGGAAAAGATAGGCTATTTTTGTATTGTGATACCAAAACTGCAATCAGTATTTCTCATAATCCTATTCAACATGACAGGACAAAGCATATCGAAATTGATCAACACTTCATGAAAGAGAAATTATCTGATGGTGTCTTGAGCTTGTTTTGTGTAACGTCGGACAGACAACTGGCTGATATTTTCAGAAAAGGACTCAATAATCAAACCTTCCATACCATACTCTGCAAGTTGGGCATGTGTAATATTTTTGCACCAACTTGAAGGGGAGTGTTGGTTAATCTACTTATTTTTAGTTAGTTTTGTAATTAAGGGTAGAATAGTATTTTACCGTATATACTAGTTGTATCTATATAAACCTATTTGTATTATTCTTTTAGGGTAATTTTGAAATAATAAAGAAAATCTCGTTTCACAAAATTCTTCAAATCTGTTTGCCCTGAAATTCAAATTGTATCCAGCTCTGATCCTAGTTATGCATAATAGTACCCAACTTCTTTAACAATTCAATTTCCAACGCGACATAAAGTGGTCGCATATCAAATACCAGTACATTCAATTGCAAAGAAATAGTACCCAATTGCAATTCAACATTCCTGCATCTTTCTCGAGCAGGGACTCGATACCCATCTCTCAGCTTTATGTTTACATAAGGAATAGAATCAATGGTGAGGTTCAAGGATCTTTCGAATTTTTGAGAGATGAAGTTATGTGTGGCCCTTGAATCAACGAGCAAGACAATGGGTATTCCTTGTATGGCTTCCTATAGCTTCAGAGTTCTCATAGCATGTGCACTAATCCTTGCCCCAAAATGGACTTCAATGGAACTGCACTCTCCTTCCATGCTTCCTTCTTCTTCACCTTTCTCTACGTCTGCCCTTCAATGTCGAAATACAGGTCATTCTCAAGAACGGATACCCTCAATTCTCCTAGATTGTATTGATGTTACGGGTTATAGGGTTGGGCGCACTTGAAGCATAATCACAGCCTTCGTCGTTCCTCAAGCTCTTTCAAAGAGAGATGGCGAGGTCCCTTGTTGCGGATTTGCTGTTTAGCTTTAGGTGGTGGACAAAACACATGATTGGGGGTCATTTCATATGGAACTAATGGGCTAGAGTTTGTACTTTTGCCTTTTGGGTCGGGTTGACCTGATTCCTTGTAGTTATAAGGACGCGATATCTTGGGGGTTGTGTGAGTAATCTCCTTGTGACTCTATGCTACTCCGCCCCTCTCCTTCACCATCGATCTGCTTCTCGGAGGACTGAACGTTATTTCCGCATCCCAAGCTAGTTCCATCGCCTCTTCACAGGTTTGAGGTTTCAAATACCGCACCCATTGCCCCACTTCTTCTTTGAACCCTCCCATAAAGTAATCTAGAAATTGTGCCTCAAACATTTTGGAATGTAACCGGTGATCGACTCAAATTCCTCAATGTATTCATCAATGCTTCCGGTTTGAAATAGGGTCTGTAGCTCCTCATAAGGATTTTGGGTCCTTTGTTTGCCAAAGCATCCATTTAATCCAAGTTTAAATTGCTCCAATGATGTGTCGATTGTCGCTCAACACCCGGGAGAACCAAGTGATAGCAACTCCGATCATGCACATTTGGGCTATCGTGAGTTTTATCCTTTCTGGAGTTTGGTGTACGTTGAAATACAGCTTAGCCTTGGAAATTCAACTGTGAGGTTTTGGTTCACTAAACACCGGTACCTTCACCTTGGATAAAGCCAATGTTCCGACCCCAAAATGATTGGGTCTTACACAAGAATCTAATGGGGAAGAGTTGGGCTGGCCAAACCTTGTACTAAATTGAACGAAAACCCTTCAGGGTGTATCATCGGAGGCTTTTGTTTCATTGGCAGTTCGTTGGTCTGTTGTTGCTTCTATTATGGGTTGCTCTTCATTAGTTTTCTGGAGTTTGGCATCCATATTTTCAAATTTGTCTTTTACAAATTTCTGGAATGCAGCAATTGACTGCTATATTGCTCGTAGAATTTCTTCGTGTGAATTCACTTGGGTTTGTAAATCAATCTTAGACTGTAATTGAGTTTGTGGTGGTTCTGCCATTTTTTAGTTTCCCATAGACAGCTCCAGTGTTAAGAACACAAACAGCACAAATGATCTATTCAAGAAAGATCAATCAAATAATGGAATAAAAGAAGGAATAGACTGTTTTATTCATAGGACTGATACAATCCTCGTAGGAAGAGCTACTTCCCTCTCTAGAAACATCGAGCCCTGCTCTAAAATAGAAATTACAATGCTATTCCAAAGATACCTCCCTCCTGCCCGAAAACAAGCTAAATAACAATCCCAAAAAGCAAAATGGTTTTCTCCCCCCTACTGTCCAGCTAGGCCTAGGCATAACTAACTCCCTAACAAAATATTCCAGCTCAATTGTGCTGGTTTCCTTCTTTGCACCTGTTCTGTTGTTTCTTCCTTCGGGAGTAGACTTGCAGCCTTCTCGGTCCATTTGGATCCTGGTCCAGTGGCTCCTCCTGCATCACATCTTCTCTATCAGATGCTCATTTAGAGAAGGAGCTGTGTTTTTTAAAGGTGAAGTGTTACATGCTGAATAAGCAAAAAGGACAAAGTGTGCTTTTAGCTTTGTAGAATTTTGACTGTGTTCTCTACTGCTCGATAAAGAGATATTTACTGCTTATTGGTATTAGTTCTGAATTTTCTTCATTTGGAGAAGCCTTTGTCCTATCATGTCATTAGGCTGGCGTGATCTGATTAGAGTTATGATCTCAGGTTATATATGGGGACACAGATTCTGTTATGGTACAATTTGGTGTTCCTACTGTTGAAGAAGCAATGAAGTTGGGAAGAGAAGCTGCTGGGTACATCAGTGGAACTTTCACAAAAGTAAGGTTTTCTTGACTATATTGTACCTCTTGATTGTTTAATTTAGCTGTTTGATCTTTTAAAAACCAAAAACATAAATAAATAAATGAAAAACTGCATATTCATTTTTAGTAACTGGGATACTGTACTGGTCGTTGGAAATTATGAAACTTTTATAAGCTTTGGATGGTCTTACAACCTGTTGCATTTACTTGCCAATTATATGATTGGCAGTGCAACAAAGATTCAATTGTGATAAGACAAAATTGAATTTCACAAAAAGTCTAATAGTATTTTCTAAACTCAAACTTGTCAAAAATTAAACTTGCTATTTGATTGCTGGATTTTTTGGTTCAGAAACTGTCACTTACAAAGATCTCGTCAAGTATGTGGGGATCAGAATTCTGTTGGATGAAAACCTTTAACAAACTCTAATATTTCCTCCATATTTCAGATATAACAATCAAAGTTATCTTACCACAAAATTGAGCTCAGCTAACTGCATATATTCCAATTCATTTCATTTTAATAAAAGAGAATATATATATATATATATATATATATATATATATATATATATATATATATATATATATATATATATATATATATATTTAAAGCCCCAAACCACTAACAATGAAAAAGATCTGTAAATCAGTTGCAATTCATTCTGAAAATGGATACGAAAAGGAAAGAAAAAAGGAAACAGCATTACAGGTACTGTTAAATATATTATCGTTTAGGTGATAAAGTTGACATATCTGTAAAGAAACACCTGGAAGTAGATGATTCTCTACTGCAACAGACCGATGAAGCTCTTGAATCAGTAAGATGCATCAACAAGCTGATCAGTGATGCCAGGGTTTCCAAAAGAACAGAGATGCGACAGTTTCTGTTGCTGATACCATTGAAGGGACTGCCCAAATTCAAAAAGGAAAAAAGAAAATAGACAAAATAATAAGTGTTAGAACAGAATGAGTGCTGATAGTAAGAGAAATGATTAAGCATGCATGCAGAAGGTCAGTGGCATTAAAGTAACTAAGAAACTGGTAGCTATTTCTGTTATTTTTTGTTAATTCTTGTAGCTTTTCTCTTATTTGGCTTCTAGACAAAGAGTTTGTTAGCCTGCTGTATCTGGCAGAGCAATGAGCCAAGGCAGAGATAATGTATGCTCTATGCTCTCTTGTCCTTTTATACAACTCACCATATGTTACTTTTTCCTTTATGTAATGGTATCTCCTAGAGAGGACCGTTATGATCAACGCAAAGAATATTTCTACTTTCTCTTCCTCTCTTTGCCTTCTTCTACTATCTATTCTTCTTCTACCATTTTGGGTTATCCATAATTATTTCCCTATTAGAGACTAAGTTGGAACTTGATAATGTTAGACCCTACAAGTACTCCCATCACAAAAAGAATGAGATTGAAAAACCAGCAGAGGAGATGCCGGCCACTTCAATTGTCCAACCCAGCCGTAGCACTTATGCATCAACCGTTTTTCTAGTAAAAAACAAGGATAAAAGCTGGAGGTTTTGCATGGATTACAGAGAGAGCTTAATAAGCTCACTGTTAAGGACAAGTTCCCAGTACCCCTTTCTTGGGGACTTGTTGGATGAACTACATGACAAATTTTAGAAAGATCAAAAGATCCCATATGCGATCTTGCTTTTTGCTTTTCCAAGAAATCAGTGATGAACCAAAAAATATGCATCAATCAGTAATGGATCGTTGAGTATCAGAACATCCTGCCCAATCAACATCACTATAAGCAACAAGACGGATTGTAGAGTTGATTGGAAAAACAAATCTCGTGTAAAAGTACCATGCAAATAACAGATGATTCGACAGTAGCTAGATGAAGATGTCTGGGTTGTTGCATAAATTGACTAACCTGTTGAACAGTAAAGGAAACATCTGGACGAGTAACAGTCAGATAGTTTAGGCTACTTACGAGGCATTTATACAAAGAAGGATCAGAAAGAAAGTCACCCTCATCACAACTATATTTAACATTCACTTCCGAGGGAGTATGAACAGAACGACCATCCTGAAAACCAGCCAAAGAAATTAGCTCTTCAATATACTTATGTTGATGTAAAGAAATACTAGCCGAGGTAGAGCACACTTCAAAGCCCAAAAAATATTGTAAAGGATCCAAATCTTTTATATGAAAAACACCTTGAAGGCGCTTCTGAAGCTAAGAAATCAATTCAGAATCATTTCCAGTAATAACAATGTCATCAACATATATCAAAAGTAAGACAATTTGCTTAGGAGTTTTTGCATAGGAACAAGGATGAATTATATTGACTTTGAACAAAAGAGAAACTAAAAAGAGCAGCGCAAGATTTATTGAATCAGGCTCAAGGAGCCTGTTTCAAACCATAGAGTGACATCTTTAACTTACAAACATTTGAAGAGTGAGTAGAAAATAATTCAGATGGTGGGTCATGTATACATCTTCCTAAAGATCTCCATGCAAAACAGCATTTTTCACATCAATTTGTCGTAAGGACACCCCTGAGAAGCAGCAATAGCAAGAATGAGTCACACAGTCGTCATCTTGGCTACATGAGGAAATGTCTTCTCATAGTCTAGTCCAAACTCTTGCCTATTACCGAGAGTGACCAAGCTTGCTTTATATCTATCAAGTGAGCCATTAGATTGAAGCTTAATAGAGTATACCTATTTGCAACCAATGAGCTTAATACCAGTAGGACAAGGAACAAGATCCCATGTATGATTGATTCTCTTAAAGAACCTAAAGTTCTTGCATGGCTTTGACTCAACATGCTTGTTTAGTTGCTTGAGAATAAGAAGTAGGAACTGTAGCATGAGATAAAGTGGCAAAGAAACCATACCTATTTGGAGGCCGATGAACATGAGTGCCTCTTCTAATGGCCACCGACGATGGCAATGGATCAGGGTTGGGAAGAACATGTGATGATGGAGGGGCTGTCATCGCTGATAGACCATATTCGGTTTAAAATGCTCAATTGGGCAAGAGATGCCATCAAAGTGTGGAAGAACACATTCCGAAAAAGAAATATGTTGTTGAAAGTAGTATTCATGTTAAAAAAAAATCACATTTTTAGAAATATGCATGCGGTTGGCAGCAATATCATAACATAAAAACTCCTTGTGAGCGGTACTATAACCTATAAAAGCACACCAACCTAATTTAGTTGTAAGCTTGTGATGCTCGTAAGAAGGCAAGTAAATAAAACAAACACAACCAAATGTATGCAGTGTATGATAATTAGGATGCATGCAGCATAGGCGATAATAAGGAGAATTAAAATTCAACTATTGAGAAGGAAGACGATTGATTAAATATATTGCAGAAGCCAAAGTTTCCATCCAAAATTTAGATGGAACCGAAGATTGCAAAAGCAATGTGCGAATCATATCTAACAAGTGACGGTTCTTCCTTTCAACCACCTCATTCTGTTGAGGAGTGCAAGGACATGATTGCTGAGATTCAATACATTTTTGTTGTAACAAACCCTAAAAGTCATGTGACATATATTTCCCACTATTGTCAGATCGTAAAACTTTTATGCAGGTGGAAAATGTCTCAACATAAATCACAAAAGCTCAAAATGCAGTTAGCACCTCAGCTTTGGAATGTAGAAAAATATATCAAAGTGAAATTGCTATAGTTATAAATGAATGGAACAATATTTATACTGCCCATGTTAAACCCCAAACATCACTATGTATAATTGCAAAACAAGTATCAGCATGACTACCACAAGCAGAAAAAAGGCAAACTCTTACTTTTCCCCAATTTACAAGTAGAAGAATCAAGAGACAATATACAATTAGAAAATTGAGCTTTATTTCCAAGAAAATCACGTTCCATCAATTTATTCCAAATAACATTATTTGGATGGCCCAACCGTTTATGCCAAATTTCAGCCTTATTTTCAACAATATTAGAAACTAAAAACAATGTACTAGAAAAAGTAAACTGTAATGGAAACCATCTGCCCACTTAGGCCCCCTTGCGTTCACCTTCCCCTACACCTGATCATGCACATGACATCCACTACGAGAGAAGTTTACATTATAGTTATTTTTCACTATGTGATCAATCGAAATCAATTTAGTAGACAATTCAAGGGAAACAAACACATTACGAAAAGATAGTCCAATATTACCAATCGCAGTAATGGAAAGGTCATTTCCACTAGCAATCTGTATATTTTGTGTCTATATTTTCAAAGATTTTGTAACAAATGAGAAGAGCTAGTCATATGATTAGATGCACCAAAATCAATAAGCTAAGTAGAAAAAATATTTTTACCTTGCCCCTGAAGGTTATGTTGGGTTTCGACAGAATAAACAAAACAAAATCGCAATGGAACAAAAGGAAACCCATCAAGATCCATGCAATCCAACTAATTTAAGGAGGAGAAAGATAACGGTTACCTACCTTTTGAAGTGCTGAAAAATGATTTTAGGTGTTGTCTCACGCGAAATGAACATCCTCTACCGATATCCACACTCGAACGCAACGATTGGAGTCGCTCGAGGTGCTAGTTCCCTTTCTTGGCGGCTAGGGTTACCACTTTTTAATTTAATAACTTAGGATTTTAAAACACACACACACACACACACACACACACACACACACACACACATATATATATATATATAATGTGACCTAACCCTAGCATTGGAGAGAAAAATTCGGGCCCATATTTTTTTATTAAAATAAAAAATATTTTATTTCTTATTTAAAATAAGAACTAAAATTTTATTTTTAAAAATTTTTATTTTGAATTTTAATTTTAATTTGTCGCAAAATACAATTCGAATTTTTCGAATTAACCCTTAGTCCATTCATCATATTCTATGTTTGCGATCCATTAGTTTCATATTATGTTGGCAGTAGATCCAATTTCATCATGGATTTATAAGTCATAAGCGGCTAACAAGACATTATCACTACCTAAATAATATAAATACCAATAATTTGATTTTAACCTAATCAATAAAACATGTTATAATTTTTTTGTCACACAATATCTTGTTTGAATACAAGTCATAATACATGTCAAACTTATATAGTTCAAGCATATAATTTCTCGATTATTAAATAGACTGATAATATCAAAGATATTGATCACTCCATCATTCCATTTGAGCACGGCTATGTATTTTTCAATCCTACTTATCGAGGGGCCTAATAGATCTCTCTCATTTGAGGAACAAATTTCTTTTTGATTTACTATTCACTGCATGATTCTCATCATGTCCAATCATAATTTTTATGATTATCCGATTAAAGATATTGTTTGATTATATCAAAACAGAATATTCGTCAGGCAGGATACTGTGATAATCTCAGATCTAAGGATCGATAATATAAATATTATGAGATCACTAATGGCATTGACTTATATAATATTTCATAGCGGGTTTATTCAGTACTCTGTTATCTAGCAAATATTTATAAATTTAATTTATATCAATATATATAATCATTTTATAATTATCGATCAAATCCATACTAGTATTAATTTATCATTAGTCTTTTAATGATAAACGACTAGGGATAGCTAAAATAATATTAGATTATTATTTATAAATATTATTATAATGTAACATGCCAATAATACAATAACATAAAGAGAATCATATTTTATAAAATGAAATGTGACATTATACAAAGGTTCAAAGGCTTGGCTTAGGGCATAACCACTAACAGGTTAAAAGCAGAAAATGCTGATAAAATCATTTGTTGTATGATTTATGGGGTAACAATAGACTGATTAATGGTAGGAATAACGGTGAAAAATGGTGCATGTGGTGTTGTATCTCAACTATTGGTCGGAACAGTAAAACCTATGATCCAAGAAACAACTTGGGCATCGTTTGTCTCCCATTCATTTCGTGTTGTACCATCTGTAGAAGCAAGTGAAGACCTGTCAATGTGGCTCCAAAGCTCGTGCCCTTTTAGGACCATTCTGAACTGGAACCGCTATGCTGCATGATTTTTTCCTATAAATTTGACACCCAAGATCTTCGAAGAAGATGTTTCAAAAGGAGATTGAAAATAAGATGGCTGACCCCTAAAAAAAATAATTGCAAAGCAAAGAAGAAAACCAAAAGGGGAATACCCAAAATAATTTAACTGTCCACCCTTTTAATAGAGTCAGATGGCTAAACCGACATCGGAGAACCACCGAAAATAGAGGTGAGACATTGGAGAAGAAACCGGAGAAGAAAATGCCACCGCACGTGCCTCCACGCTCCACCACGCGCCTGTGCATGGAACAATACTCCGGAAGCTTTAGACGGTGTGTGAGCTACTCAAGCTCAGCACCTGGTCACTGGACTCGGGGAATAGGTCGGAAAAACCCCTGCACTACTTTCCTAGTGGGCGGTGAGATCCCTGATAGACACAAAGAACAATGATCCAAAAAATTCCAAAACCAAAATTTAACAGCCTAGAATTTTCAGAAACAAAAAGTTCAAAATAGCCAACCAGACTCTGATACCATGACAAATTTTAGAAAGATCGAAAGATTCCATTTATTGAAAAATTCTCAGAACTTATACAAGTAGATGAGATGTAAAATAGGAAACTAATCATAACGCTTAAGAATCAGCTAGTCTGTACAAGGAAAGTCAACCTATATCAATCTATACATATATATATTGATACTACGTGGGGCTGTAGTTTTTATCAACTCACAAGACTGCTTTCACTACAAATCCCTAGTGATACCCTTTGGGCTCACCAATGCCCTCGTAACTTTCCAATCACTCATGAATACAATATTCAAAGCCTATTTGAGGAAATTTGGAATTTTGTGCTGATTTTCTTAGATGATATATTGGTTTACAACTCTTCCTTGTCATCACACATTCAACACCTAGAAACATTCCTCATATCTGTTTAGGGAGCACCAGCTTTATGCCAAGGAATCAAAATGTGAGTTTGGACAAAGCCAAATCTTTTATTTGGGTCATGTTATCTTAGCAGGAGTGTCCACAGGCCCTAGCAAAATAGAGCCCATGTTTTATTGGCCCATCCCTATAAATCTAAAGGGTTTAAGAGGTTTCCTAGGGCTAATAGGCTACTATAGAAGATTCATCACTCATATCTCCCAACAAGCCCAACAAGCTTTGGAGAAGCTTAAGGACCTAATGACCAAAGGTCGGTTCGGTTCAATAATTGAATCGAAAAAATCGAAAATCGAAGTTTCTTTATTTTTTATCAACCGAACCGAATCTATAGAATAACCGAATCGAAATTTTGGTCGATTTGGTTCTGTTAATCGAAAAATCGAAAATTAAAATTATTTTTTAAAAAAATAAAAAAGATTATGTCTAAAAATTATAAATCATAATATACTAAAATAAAAACATCTAAATTGTACAAATAAAAGTTTAAATTAAAGATATAATTCCAAAATATATAATAAATAATAAAATAAAATCGTTAAATAAATTTTTTTATTTAATTAATTTTCAAATTAATCATCAAAATTTTAAATTATCACCTAAAAAATAGATATTAATAATTGATAAATGTATTCATATAATTTGCAACTCAAAATAAGATAATTTACATGTATAAAATAATTATTCAATTAAAAAATAAAAAAAATTATATAATTATATAGGATTTCTGTTCGGTTTGATTTTTCTGTAATTTTCTTCTTAAAAAACCGAACCAAAAACCGAAGTTTCCTAAATTTCAAAACCGAAAACCGAATTAAAAAAATCAGTCGGTTCATTTTGGTTTGGTTCAGTTTTTGCTCACCCCTAGGTAGCAACTCATTTCCTTGTGCCATGGCTCTCCACTAAGTGGTCACTCAGGAATTAGGGGCACTCTTACTAGGCTTCAACAGTCTTTCTACTAGCAAGTAAGGCAGAAACATGTTATTGACTGGATCTCTAGTTGTGACACCTGTCAAAGATGCAAACCCAAAATAGTGGCTTCTCTTGGCCTCCTACAACCACTCCCAATTCCCTCCCAAATTTGGACTGATGTTACAACGGATTTCATTGAGAAACTTCCAAAATTTGAGGCTACGACACAATCCTAGTTGTGATCGATAGATTTTCAAAGATGGCATATTTTATCTCTCACCCATTTACTGTAACTACTATTGCCCTAGCTTTACTGGTTTAGATCTCCAAACTCTATGGAGTGCCTCATACCAACATTTCTGACAAGGATGAAGTCTTTACCGGAAATTTTTGGCAGAAACTCTTTAAATTATTGGGTACTCAACTTAAGTATGCAGGCAGAAGGTCAAGGGTATTAAAGTAATTAAGATTTTGTTAGTTATTTCTGCTATTTTTTTTAATTTCTGTAGCTCTTCTGTTATTTAGCTTTTGGACAAAAAGTTTGTTCGTCTGTTGTATCTGGCAAAGCACTTAGCTAAGGCAGAAAGAATGCATGCTTTCCTGTCCTTTTAATCAGCTCACCATATCTTACTTTTTCCTTTATGTAATGGTATCTCCTAAAGGAGACTATTATGATCAATACAAAGAATATTTCTCTCTCCCTCTCTTTTTCTCTCTCTTCTCTAAGCTTCTATTATGTCTTCTCGTCCTACAATCTATCTTTTTATTCTACCATTTTTTGGGTTACCTAGAATTATTTCCCTATTAGAGACTAAGTCAAGATTCATTCCTGGCAAAATTATTGCTGAAAGGAGAGAAAAAAAAAAATAATTATGTGCTTTCTCAAGGTGAGTCCATTTTGGCAACAATGGAAAGTCCTACGCAATTTGTTGAACTTGGTTAGTTGGCTATAGTTTTTAATTTTTTTCCATGCACTGGATTGCTAAGCGGATTTGAATGTTTTCGAAGTTTGGGAGCTTTTACTCAAATTTCTTTTTTTTTAAACTTTTTCCTTTCTCTAATTGAACTTTTCACCTTTTTAGTTCTCATTTTTTTCCAATTTTTTTCTCTTGCTATCTTTTTAATTTTATTTTTTTGGTTCTTTGCTTGTAAAGCCCATCAAGCTAGAGTTTGAGAAGGTTTATTATCCATACCTGTTGATTAGCAAGAAGAGATATGCTGGTTTATTCTGGACAAATCCAAACAAATTTGACAAGATGGACACCAAAGGTGAAATTTCAAAATTTTTTTTAACCATTTGAGCTTCAATGTATTTTATTTATTTATTTATTTTACCTTTCTAATGATTTCTCATATATAATGGGCAGGCATTGAAACAGTTCGAAGAGACAACTGTTTATTGGTAAAAAACCTAGTAAATGAGTGCCTTCACAAGATATTGATTGACCGAGACATTCCTGGTGCAGTTCAATACGTGAAGAATACAATTTCTGATCTTCTTATGAATCGAATGGATTTATCTCTTTTGGTTATTACCAAGGTGTGATATTGTGTTGGTTTGGTGGGGCCACACTGGGGCCTTTGCTTATTGTCTTTTGAATTGCCTTATGAGAACTGCTAAAGTTCTTGTGTAATCCACATGAATATCATTAGTACTAATTTGCTTAGTTGAGCAGGGCCTGACAAAGACTGGAGATGACTATGAAGTAAAGGCAGCTCATGTAGAACTTGCTGAACGCATGCGCAAGGTGCTTTATTCCATTTTCTCCTACAATATATGAATACCCATATGTGCGTTTGGTGCTTTTTCTTTTTGTTAAGTGTTGTTCTTTTGTTATTAGAGGGTGTGGGACTAAAAGCAGCAGATGAGAAGAAAATTATTTGATTCTCTAAGTTAAAGTCCTTGAATTTGAAAATCAGGAAGTATGATTCTTTAATGTTTTAAACAAAACTTAGAAACTCAAGTCCCAAAGTGGAAAAGTTCTTCCATAGAGTGCCATTATACACTCACCTAAGAAATTTTAAAAACTTTAATGATGATCTATTAAAGTTGCCCCGTGTAGTCATTTATTTCTCCTATCTCCTTCAAGTGTTTAATCTTTTTATTGTACTTGTTACTTTGAAAAGCATGTAAATAATAATTTCATTTGTTCTACATCATTTATAATATATTACAAACTATATGGTTGATATCTATGAAGTGGAACTTGATTTCTTTTTCTTTTTTTCTTTTTTGCTTTTTTATAATATCCAAATGGAAGTTTTTCTAACTCAAGTTGTGTGTTCTCAGTTTAATTTGTGATCATTTGGATTTTACTGTTGTTTTTAATTATGCTTTCCTTATTTTATATTGTCATTCTGGTGTTTTATTCTATATGTGGACTGTAATACTTAATATTGATATACTAGTGATTATGGGAAACCCCAATAAGAATTCACGGTTATAGTTAACCACATATGTGCTCAATGTCCTGCCATATCAAGCCATTCATGCTTCTCATTACCGGGATTGTGCTCCTTCCTGATGCTTAAAAGTTAATAAGAAAACTGTTGCTACTACACTTGCTTGCCAAAAAGGGTATGGTTTGTCTGTTTTTCTACTAAATCGGTGCTTCATATGTCTATCTTTTGCCATATGATTCGTCTGTTCATTTTTTGATTTAAAGTTGCAATAATTTTTCAAATTGCTTCCGGGATTCTTAGCTATTTTAAACCACTTCTTATTTTCTTTATATTTTAATTTCCTGATGGTCCACAAAATGAAAATGGTGTTGTTTAGTGCTTGTTTGATTCTAATAATGATAAATTTTCTTTTTACTGTTCTTGTGATGGTGAGCAGTATACGATTGGTTATTTGTCAAAACTTGTGAAAACAGCCAATATAACGGACATCAAAATTTGAAACCGTGCTCCAAATTGTTCATTTCCATTTTTGGTAGTTCCTTTGCATTTCAAATTTCTAATCCAATGCTTGGGTAGTCTGTAAAATTTCAGAGATATATATCTTTGATGAAGGAAACAGCTGCATAAAGCAATGGAAAAATACAGCTCTAAAGCCCTCTTATCATGTTAAAAAGATCGTACCAAATTGAGGATGAAGAATCTTCCTAGATTATGCACTACCTGAGGAAAGATAAAAATGATGCCCTTGGAACAAGTCAATAGTATCTAACTACACTGAAAATCTAACCCACTTAGAAGCCTGAAAAACCACATTAGTAAGGCAATGGATGGAATGAGAAACCCTATGCAATGAAAATGATGATGGAACTCTCCATTGACATATTTACAAGAGCGAAAGAAGCAAAATTATGAACCACTTTGATCAGCCAACTGCTGATAATTTCAGAAACTAAAATAATTTAATATTTTTGTTATTGACAGAGAGATGCTGCCACGGCTCCAAATGTTGGGGATCGAGTGCCCTATGTCATTATAAAAGCTGCAAAAGGTGCCAAGGTAGTCTTTCTGTAGACTTTGCTTTCTTCAGAATTTTACCTAATGGAAACAAGTTATTGTTATGTTAAGATTTAATGTTAAATTGGCTACTGACATCAGGCCTATGAGAGATCAGAGGATCCCATTTATGTCTTAGAAAATAACATACCAATCGACCCTCAATATTACCTTGAAAACCAAATTAGCAAGGTTAGTTTGGTGTACATTTACATGAAACCAAATATATATATATATATATATATATATATATATATATATATATATATATATATATATATATATATATATATATATTGGCTTGCTTGTATTAATTAAAGGTGTTCCCACTGCAGCCGCTTTTGAGAATTTTTGAACCGATTTTGAAGAATGCCAGCAAGGAACTTCTCCATGGAAGTCATACAAGATCAATTTCCATCAGCACTCCTTCAACTGGTGGCATTATGAAATTTGCTAAGAAACAACTTAGTTGCATTGGCTGCAAAGCCCTAATCAGGTATGTATTATTTGGATCCACTTCTTTCTCACACATCTAACCACCTTCAATACCCCCAGCACCCCGTGAAAAAAAGACCACTTCTTCCCAATGAATAAATTTCCTTCAAGCATTGCTGGTTATATTTGCTGATTGTTCTCTCTGATTCCTCAATCAAAGTTTTTTTGTTTGATTTGTTTGCATTAGTTTTATAGTATCTCCCATTAATTGTATCTTGCTAGCCATTTTTTTTTAACTTTTTCTCGGACTTATTACATAGATATATTATGCATGTGGATATTTATATGAGATTCTTCTATCTTATTGTTTAAATTGTGTTTTATTTTGTAACGAGTAATGTGTTAATGTTTTTAATAGTATTCTAAGACAAATTCAGGAAGTGAGGATGCCCATTGTATGGGATGAGGATGGGGATAATTCCTAGTCCATTGTCAGTCCTAGAAAAATATCAGTTTCATTGTGCTTAAAGGCTATTATTAAGAATTGTGTTTTCAACCAGTAATTCAGATCGAACTCTCTGCTCACACTGCAAAGGAAGAGAAGCAGAGCTTTACTGCAAAACAGTTTCTCAAGGTAAGCATCTTTGTTCGTTGTCTTCATGATAGCTTGTGTACAAGGAATAATAATGGTGTTTAATATAACGTATGAATTGATTGCAGTGTCTGAGCTGGAGTTGCTTTTTGGGAGGCTCTGGACGCAATGCCAAGAGTGCCAAGGCTCTCTTCATCAGGATGTTCTATGCACAAGGTCTATTTTCTGCATTCTTTAAACCATTAAACATGCTATTCTTATTTTTTTTGCCGGGGAGTTCTATTTACTTATTAGCTGGATCTCTTGTAATTAAAGAATCACATGAATTGTAGATCATATGTTGTATCTAACAAAGTTTACGATGGAAAAGCTCTCCCTCATTAAAAAAAAATCTCAGAATATATACAAATGATTAGAGATCAAGAAAGGAAACTAACATATGTTAGCCTAAAAATCAGCTAAACTATACAAGGAAAGCCAACCTATTTCAAATCTATACATATATATACCGATATCCCCCCTCAAATTGATGTTGGGCGATCCAAAAGCATCAATTTGTTAATAATAAATTGATGTCGACTATTAGAAAGAGCTTTAGTAAACATATCTGCAGTCTGATGCTCCATAGTGATATGTGGTAGAGAAATGACATGGGAATCATATGCCTCACGAATAGAGTGACAATCCACTTTAATATGCTTTGTACGCTCATGAAATACTGGATTAGCTGTAATCTGAATAGCACTAGTATTATCGGCATGGAAATGTGTAGGATTAGCTTGGCAGAAGCCAAGGTTAGCCAAAAGTCCTCGAAGCCAAAGGATTTATGAACAAGCAGATGACATATCTTTATATTCAGACTCAGTGGAAGACTTGGATACACGATCATGCTTCTTGCTTTTCCAAGAAATCAGTGATGAACCAAGAAACATGCACCAACCAGTAATGGATCGTCAAGTATCCGAACACCCAGCCCAATCAGCATTACTATAAGCAACAAGACAGATTGGAGAGTCAACTGGGAAAAATAAACCTCGTGTAGAAGTACCATACAAATAACGGATGATGCGACAGACAGCAGCTAGATGAAGATGCCTGGGTGCTTGCATAAATTGACTAACCTGTTGAACAATAAAAGAAATGTTTGGACGAGTAATAGTCAGATAGTTTAGGCTGCCGACGAGGTGTCTATACAAATAAGGATCAGAAAGAAAATCACCCTCATCACGACAATATTTAACATTCACTTCCAAATGAGTATGAACAGGATGACCATCTTGAAGATCAGCCAAAGAAATCAGCTCTTGAGTATACTTATGGTGATGCAAAAAAATATCAGCCGTGGTAGAACACACTTCAAGGCCCAAAAAATAGTGTAACCCAAATCTTTCATATGAAAGGCACCTTGAAGGCGCTTCTGAAGCTGATAAATCAAGTCAGAATCATCCCAGTAATAACAATATCATCGACATATACCAAAAGCAAGACAATTCCCTCAGAAGTTTTGCATAGGAACAAGGAAGAATCATACTGACTTTGAACAAAAGAGAAACTAAGAAGAGCCGCACGAAATTTATTAAACTAGGCCTGAGGAGTCTGTTTCAAACCATAGAGTGACTTCTTTAACTTACAGACATCTGAAGAGGGAGTAGAAAATAATCCATATGGTGGCGTCATGTATACATCTTCCTGAAGATCTTCATGCAAATACGTATTTTTCACATCCATCCGTCGTAAGGACCACTCCTTTGAAGCAGAAATAGCAAGAATGAGTCTCACAGTTGTCATCTTGGCAACATGAGCAAATGTCTCCTCATAGTCTAGTCCATACTTTTGCCTATTACCGAGAGCGAACAACCTTGCTTTATATCGGTCAAGTGAGCCATCAGATCTTAGCTTAATTGAGCATACCCATTTACAACCAATGGGCTTAATTCCAGCAGGACAAGGAATAAGATCCCATGTATGATTCTCCTGAAGAGCCTAGAATTCTTCTTGCATGGTTTTGACCCAACATGCTTGTTTAGCTGCTTGAGAATAAGTAGGAATTATAGCATGAGATAAAGTGGCAGAGAAACCATACCTATCTGGAGGCCGACGAACACGAGTGCTTCTTCTAGTGGTCATTGAAGATGGCAACGGATCAGGGTCGGAAAGAACATGTGATGATAGAGGGGGCTGTCGTCGCTGATAGACCATTCTCGGCTTAAAACGTTCAATTGGGCGAGAGGTGCCATCAAAGTGAGGTAGAAGAACACATTCCGAAGGAGAAACATGTTGAAAGTAGTACTCATGTTCAAAGAAAATCACATTTTTAGAAACACGCCTATTAGCAAAAGCATAATAGCATAGAAATCCCTTATGAGCAGTACTATAACCCATAAAAGCACATCGAACAGATTGAGCTATAAGCTTGTGACGCTCATGAGGAGGCAAGTTAACAAAACAAACACAACCAAATGTGCGCAATGTATGATAATCAGGGTGCATGCAAAATAGACGATAATAAGGGGAATCAAAATTCAACTGCTGAGAAGGAAGACGATTGATTAAATAGATTGCAGTAACCAAAGCTTCCACCTAAAATTTAGATGGAACTGAAGACTGTAGAAGCAATGTGCGAACCATATCTAACAAGTGATGGTTCTTCCGCTTAGCTAACCCATTCTGTTGAGGAGTGTAAGGACATGATCGTTGAGATATAATACCTTTTTGTTGCAAGAAACCCTGAAAATCATGTGACATATATTCCCCATCATTGTCTGATCGTAAAACTCTTATGCAGGTAGAAAACTGCGTCTCAGCATAAGCCACAAAAGTGCGAAATGCAGTTAGCACCTCAGCTTTGGAATGCAAAAAATATATCCAAGGAAAACGGTTGTAGTCATCAATGAATGTAACAAAATATTTATGCTGCCCATGTGAAATTACAGGAGTAATACCCCAAACATTACTATGTATAACTGCAAAACAAGTATCAGCACGACTACCATAAGCTGGAAAAGGCAAAATCTTATTTTTTTCCAATTTACAAGTAGAACAATCAAGAGATAATATATGACCAGAAGACTGAACTTTATTCCCAAGAAAACCACATTTCATTAATTTATTCAAAATAACATTATTCGGATGGTCTAACCGTTTATACCAAACTTCAGCCTTATTGTCAACAATATTAGAAACTAAAGACAAAGTATTAGAAACAGTAAACTGCAATGGAAACAATCTGCCCACTTTAGGCCCCCTCGCGATCACCTTTCCCGACACCTGATCCTGCACAAGACAACCATCACGAGAGAAGTTTACCTATAGTTATTTTCCACCATTTGACCAACCGAAATCAAATTAGTAGACAATTCAGGAGAAATAAACACATTACGAAAAGAAGGTCCAATATCACCAATGGCAGCAATGGGAAGGTCATTTCTATTAACAATATGAATATTTTGTGTGCCAATATATTTTCGAAAATTTTGTAATAAATGAGAAGACCCGGTCATATGATTAGATGCACCAGAATCAACAAACCAAGGAGAAAAAACATTTTTACCTTGCCCTTAAAGATTAAAAGTAGACAATGCTGATAAAATCATCTGTTGTACCATTTCTGGAGTAACAGTAGACTGATTAATGGTAGGTATAACATTGGAAGATGGTGCAGGTAGTGGAATATCACAGCTACTGGCTGGAACAACAACTTGTAAGCCTCGAATTCTACGATTTTCTGGACGAGTAGAACAATCCTTTATAATGTGTTCAGTCTGCTTACAATAATTGTAGAATTTCTTATTGCAATTATAAGCAATATGTCCATACTCCTTGCAACTAAAGCACTGCATCTGTTCCTTTCTACGATTCTTTCCTTGAGCAGTATAAGCAATATTGACAATTTCAGATGACTTCCTAAATGCACCAATAACAGCCCGTGTAGCCAACTTCTGCTCCTCACGCAATAATTCACCAAAACACACATCCAATGATGGAATCGGATCTCTTCAGCAATCCAGCTCAAGTAACTTCAAATTCTGGCCTTAATTTCATCAAGAACTGATCACGTCGACTTTCTTAATGAATTGTTTGAAGACTGGTTAAAACCTTTCTAGGAACCTTTGCGTAAATAATATCAGAATACTCGCTCCATAAATTCAGAAATTCAGAATAATACTACTCAATAGAAAGATTACCTTGACTGAAGTTGCTAAGCTCAAGTTTTAATTGAAATCGACGAGTTGTATTATCTTGATGGTATATTCTCCTAAGATAATTCCACATCTCTTTGGCAGTAGTAAAAGAACGCAAATTATTCACCATATGAGCTTCAATAGAACCAATGATCCAAGAAGCAACCCTGACATCTTTTGTCTCCCAATCATTTCGCTCGGTCCCATCTGTTGGAGTAGGTGAAGACCCGTAAATGTGTCCCCAAAGCTCATTTCCCTTCAAGAACATCCTGAACTGAAACTCCCATGCAGCATAATTTTTTCCTGTGAATCTAATACCCAAGATCTCGAAAGAAGACATGTTGTGAAATCAAGAAGATGACTGACCTAAGAAAAATTGCAAGTTAAAGAACAAAACCAAAAGTAGGAACCAAAACAAATTCACTGTCCACCCTCCTAACAAAGTCGAATGGCCAAATCGACACCGGAGAACCATCGAAAAAGAATTGTGATGTCAGAGAAGAAATCGGAGAAGATACGGCGCCGCACGTGCCTCCATGTGCTTGCGCGTGAACAGTACACCAAGAGCTTCAGACGGCGTGTGAGCTACACTCGCTCAACACCCAGTCACCGGACTCGGGGAACAGGCCGGAAAAGCCCCTGCGCTTCCTTTCTGATGAGCGGTGAGATCCCAACAGACACAAAGAACAGTGACCGAAAGAAATCCCAAGATGCAGAATTGACAGCAAAAAAAAAAAAACACTCAACAGCCAACCAGGCTTTGATACCATAAAAAAGTTTACGATGGAAAAGCTCTTCCTCATTAAAAAAAAATCTCAGAATATATACAAATGATTAGAGATCAAGAAAGGAAACTAACATATGTTAGCCAAAAAATCAGCTAAACTATACAAGGAAAGCCAACCTATTTCAAATCTATACATATATACACTGATAGTATCGAAAAGCATGAGATCTAATTCCTTCAAAAATCTTATTTTGATTATTATATTTTTCCTGTGTAGTTTATTTTTTTCAACTTTTAAGTAGCAATTAATTCTGTCTGCAGTCGTGATTGTCCAATATTTTATCGACGAAAGAAGGCACAGAAAGACATGGCTGAAGCCAAGGGGCAATTAGATAGATGGAACTTCTAACACTGTAACAAGGTTAGTACCATATTTAACCCGACCTGCATTATTTGCCTTTGCATTTGAACATTTGATACGTAATATTTCTCGGCTCATCAGGAAAAATACAATATTCACTTGTCCAATAGGCATCCAATCGTTCAGCAACCAAATGAATGGCAGATTGCTTTTGAATTCTCGAGAAGTTTAATGTACAAGGAGATATGAAATCTAAAAGGGCAATTTCTGATGGTTGAATTTGCTCTTCCACTGGCAATAACAAAGATCATCCAGGGTAAAAGTTTGAATAGGCTGGATAAGATGGAAACTCTGGCGCCTGCTCTTTGTTAATCTTTCCTCTAGTTATTGTTGATCGTGTCTGGAAGGGATATACAGTAGCAGTGTCCCTTAGTTTTGTAATTAGTTTTTCTAGGTTTAAACAGAATGTAATCAATAATTTATTTTTATTTTTATTTTTTCTGGAAAGCTCCTATTGCTGTGGTTAAAATCATTCTCTGGGCCGCTGCTAAAGGCTTGTAGATGTAATACTGCTTATAACCAATTGCCATACTTATGATAACATCCGTCCACAATTGAAGCAAGATAGTGGGATATTTTAAATTATCCAGAATACTAAATTCATATCAAAACCAAACAAAAAGACTTGGTGGTTTTTAGATCGAAATTGACACTTTAAAATGCAAACATGTACTTCACCCGAATTCTTCGTTAGTATCTGGTGGAACTTGAACATCAAACTTGATAGCCATCTCGGTAAGGTGTCGGACCTCCATATCCTTGTGTGGGTACTGTTAGAGAGAAAATCCTTAACTTGGATTGTGACAACCTAACTGAAGGCAAAAGATTTTGGAGCAAGAAGTTTAAAGCTGCAAAGGTAAAATCGAGTTCTTGATCTTCTATTGATCTGATTTGATTACATTTAAGGTAGTTGTTGATTTGGGTTACAAATTTTTTTATTTGCTATTGCGTGCGTATGTCCGATGTACGATTGAAAATCAACATTTCATTACGTCTGTTGATTACACCACTTTGTTGATCGATTTTGTTGGTGCGGTTCTGTTGATCCACCACTTCATTGATCGATTTTGTTGGTGCGGTTCATTGGTGAGTGAATATTAATCAAAATGAAAAATTCAAATTAAACAAGGTATATGGAAAATGTATTATTTTTTATTATAACAGTAGATATATTAAAAGATTATACAACATCCCTAGAAGGGAATGTTATTAGCATTGCATTCTCTCTCCACAATGGTTAAAAATAATTTTCACTTGTAGAAAAGGGACTTAATCTTCTTCAGCAAAAAACCAACTATACCGCTAGCACTTTCAACTGGCATATCTGTCTCTGAATCCCAAGGGAAGGGTGCCATGCCCTCGGTGGCTTCAAGAAGTTCATCTATTGGAATCTTAGGCTTCGACGGTTTCAATGGAACTATTTCATGGTTGTACTTGGTGGGATCTGGACAGTAATCCTGAAATAATAATAATAATAATAATAATAATAATAATAATAATAATAATAATAATAATAATAATAATAATAATAATAATAATTTTAGTCAAGGTAAATAGAAATTAACATACAAACTATATATTTTAGTTATTGTTATTCAGGGTCTGCCTACCTGGTCAGCATGCATTTTCTTCACTAGTGATTTAAATAGCTTAAAATTAGTTTCTTCCAATAGATCGCTGTTTAAACGTAGGTATGTTACGCCATACATCCTCAGTTTTGGAGGGCCATTCTTGTTGACACCATTAGGCCTTGCATTTAAAAGCATTTGATTGTAAGCTGTTGCATCATATCTTGCAAGTGCATTCTCGCCTGCAACTTCAATATTCTCTCTCCACCCTCCGCTCAAAACCTGAAGTTTTAAATCATCAAACCAGCAAACTTCGTCAAGTATAATATGAAAGGGTCTGAATTACCTTTCCAGTCTAGCATAAATTAAAGGTAGAAATGGGTCGGATCAGATCATGACGGGTTGGGTCATAAATGGATAAGGTCAAAATTTTACAGGCTATGCAGTCATTGAAGTGATTGTGAGGAATAACGAGTTGCGAATCAAATTTTTCACCTGTTGAACAAGTTCTTGAGGTGCACTTTCGGCACTGGCAGGTTGCTCTGTGTTCCTCATCTCAAGACATGTGAAATTTAGGATAGCGTAATGCCTTGACAGCATTGTCGCAATGGGTCGGTACCCATCTCTTCCATACAAATTATAATATCCAGCAGTAAGCTCTGCAGCATGACTAGAATCATTGTACCACCAATGAATTCCAGACACCTGTTTTGATGATATTAATTAGTTTCTTTGTTTTAATAGTTAGTGGATAAATTAAGTAATTAGGACTTGAGATATACTTTAGCTGCTAATTTGACTTTGCAGCCCACAAAAGCTTTATTGGCTTCATCAAGGACCTCATCACCATGGATAATTAACTTATTGGAATACCAAGTCAGGAAAAACTTCCCTTTTTCCGAAAGGTACGTCCCGTCCGATTTAAAAAAACCTGTTGTGTCCGGTGTGTCATTGTATTGCCCTACATCATCAGGCATTTCCCATTCAGGATGACCTGCATTTGTGGCTGCCTTTTTGAAATCTGCTTTTAGATATTTATCATAGCACTAAGATGATTTCGTGTTAGAAAATGCAAAAGCTAAGCTCACAACAATAACAAGCTAGGAATTGATAGGATGATGGCAAGGTACAAGAGATAAATTTGCCAATAAAATATTGAAATGGAATAAATTTGCTGTTAAAATTTATTTTGCTTTATAAGAAATGTTTTTTAAATATTGAAAATAATACAAATTTGCTCTTATTCAATATTTATAAATATTTTAAAAGCAAATTTGTACCATTTTACCTAAAAAATAAGTTTATATTTGCCATCAAAATATTGAAAAAAATATATATATTTGCTCTCGCAGAGACAAATTTGTACCATATTTAATATTTTAGGGGCTTTTTTTTCTTAAAAAGAAAAATTTCAACACTTAAACTCTTGTTTCTGGCAGAAACTTACAATAAATTCCCCAATGCCTGGATATACCCAGCCTAGAGTTTCTGGATAAGAGGGATATCTCAGCTCTCCTGCCGGACCAAGCCCTACTTCAATATCTATTATTGTCCCAGCTTTTAATAGGTCTGCCATGTGCTCTCTGAAGCTCTTCATGTAGTCGCTATACATCTAGTAGAGTAAACAATATAGATTAACATAATTGTTTATGTAATGGATTAGCACGCATAGGACTTGCATCTAATTGGGAAATCTTCTTGATGAAATTCAGACGCAACGACGCTTGTGCTATGATTTTTGAAGGCTTGATAAATGCTTAACAAAACTAAATTTAAAATACAACGCTAAACGCAAATTGAAAACGTTACTCAAGTCTTATTTTGTTGTAGTGACAGTGTTATAAAGATTTAATCTTTACCTCTATGGCAGTTCGTCCACGGAAGAGAGGCTGATGATCTACACCAATGCTGAGGTACTCTTTGTTTCTGTTACCTTCCTTATCAGTGTAAAAGATGTCAGGATTTATATCTCCAATATCACGAACCCACTTGGGAATTGGTATGTAAACTGCATCTCCTACATTGCCACCACATTGGTGAAATGACATTATGGCTTGTATTTTCAAGCCACATTGTTGAATGAGTTCAAACAAGCTCTTATAAGCACTCCAATCATACTGAAAAGGGCCTTTTGATTCTATGATACCCCACCATACATCCACCATGACTCCATCAACTCCGGCTCCTTTGAGCTGCTTCAGCCGTATCTCAAGTGCATCTTTGTCTTCAAAAACATTATCAGCTGTAATAACTCCCAACTATTATTATAGATGGGAACAAACAGCAAAAGTAATACACACGTATTAATACATAGAATTGCATTCTTATGATCACTAGCAGTTGTCTTGATAGCTAGTTCTCGATAAGAAATGCGGGAGGTCTCGAATTTAATTTCTCCTATTGGTATTTTTATAATTGCTTTACTTGTAAAAAAAAAAAAGAAAAGAAAAGAAAAGAAAAGAAAAAGAAAAAGAAAAGAATTTCATTCTTATTATCATCTTATAGCGTGTATGCATTAATGGAGAAATAAATAAAAATGGTGGATGAGACTTACTGGAAGCATAACATAGAGCGGCACATAGTTTGCCAACATCTTGTCATTAGTAGCAGTAGGAGCCATTTGTTTTTAAGGCGTGGGAGAGGAAACGGGAAGAAAGTTGTAGTGAAATGGGTATGTGATGCTGCCTTTTTATAGCAACGATAAAGAACTGATATGGCTATAGCTTTATCTTTGCGTGAAATAAAGTGCATTATATCTACTCTTTGTGGGGGCCTTTGATTCCGATAAGATGCATAATTACCTTTATCTTCACGTGCATATTATCCGCTGCTTTTGGATCACAATAATTTCTGTGTATATGTATTATATAGTGTCTTTAATAAATATTGATTGATATTACTTGCATGGGTGTATAGTCATTTCATGTGCACCCATTATTTTTAATTTCTTTTAAATTTTAGGAAAGCTGCATTTTTAGCCTTTTCAATTAGTAACAAGTCTCAAAATAATAGAAAAAGAGTGTCGAGATCCATCTTAGTCCAATTGCAGAAAGTTTTTTGAGATATTTTACCCTTTTAGAAGATTGGACAATTTTGAAAATATAACCATAATCTTGAAAAAAGAAATAAGGTGAGTAATCCGGTGAATTTTGGAGATAAGCACTTGAAAATTTTAGTCAAAAAATCAAGTATAATGATCTCTGAAATAGAGAGAATATAAAGAATAGAGAGAGTAAGAAGAATATGTTAAGATAGACAAAAGGTACCCTTTTTTTCAGTACATTCTATTGTCCGTCAAGAATCACTCATAATTTAATCTAAAAAGAACTGCCTGATATCTATAGAAGCCCTAGCCGGCTACGAAGTTTTCTCGTCGGTAGAGAAGATCCCTTTTGCCTTCACCTCCAGACGACAGACTAAGGAAGAAATGCAGAGATGAGAATAGCATGTTGGTAGATGGGGCGGGGGGGGGGGGGGGGGAAGGTAGTGAGCGCTTGGTTGGAGACATAGGCAATATGTCATTATCTTTCAGAGATGCCTTGCTTTAGAAGGCAAGGAAATGTTTTGGTGAGGTTATACCAATGAACATGATGGGCTATTTTGATGATGAGATAGACAACCATTCTAATGTAGATATGGAGAATGAAGGCCTTGGTGATGAAGATAATTCTGATACCAAATGATACGGAATCCCAAGGCTAAAGAATCTAAAATCCCTTAAACATACAATATGATGGCAAAGCTAAAATAGATAAACACCCTCCCTCTTGAACCCTCAAAAAAAATGTGATTGAAAACTCAAATAATTGAAAAAATAAGAATAAGAAAAATGCCACAATCAAAATAATTGATAAGAAATTCTAATTCTTAATGCAATGAAAAGAAAGCAAGCAAATCTCACTAGTCCTCTCTTTTTTTATATAAATAAAATAACAACTAATCTAAAACTACTAGGATTCAATTTTCAAGTCAATGGCATTCAAAGTTCAAGGTTCGGTTTCTAAGGCTTTTCAAAGAATTCAAGGAAAAAAAAGGTAAGAACAAAGATAGAATAAAATCACACAAAGCACACAAAAATTAGAATGCTTAACACACCAAACGACGTAAAAGAAATTTTTTTATAGGAATCAAGAAATTGAAAACACAAACCTAACACTAAGATAAATAAAAATTTACCTTAACTTTGGCTCTAATACCAAATGATGCGGAATCCCAAGACTAAAGAATCCAAAACCCTTTGAATAGGATGACATTTTGGCCCGTGAATGGTGGTAAAAAGAAGTGGAAAAAGGTATCCAGCAAACATTGGTTTGCAAAAGGGAAACTTTAGAGATGGTAGTAAGAAAACATCAAGGTCCAGATTTTTACCCTCCAAAATATGAGTTCTAAAATAGAACAACAGTTGCAGCAACTAGATTTAGTTTTGAATAATGACCTAAATCAGTTACTAGCTATGATTAGCAGAAAAAGCTTGGCTTCAAGGCATGTAGAGGTTCCTTGAGTTCCTAATAATTTGTTATTCTCCAAAGATCATAATAGCGATATGAAGGAAAATTGTAGCGAGCATTAGGATCATTGGAAGATAGTTCTATCCCAAATTGTTAATCAAACTACTGAGGTTGGAAAAGAAAATATTGATGTTAATTTGGGAACTCACCTCTGAAAGTAGTAGATGGTAGTACAGACGTTATCAATATAGATTTGTTGGAGTGTAATAATCATTCCAACAAGGTTAATCCATCGGTGTTGGATTCGAAATCTCACACTGCCGTTTCGGTGACATATCCAGTATCATATAAAACATCGATTAGGGTTGCAGAGGTAGAAAGGAGGAGTAATCACAAAATAAAGCTCAAAGGAGTTTTGATTGCTAAGGGGAGACCACCTGACAAGGGAGGGTTTAAAAACAGTAAGGACTTGTCTATTATAAAATATAAAAAAAAGAAAAGGGGTTCGAGCCTGAAAATCAATGATGTATCCAAGTTTGTTAGAGGTTTAGTCTAGATGGAGCAAGCTAGTCAATCCTCTGATGTCAGATTCCAGGTAGTAGCTGATATTTCTATCATGAACAATAATATAACCACTCTTGCAGGAGTCTTGGGTTAGTGACTATTCTCTCTTTCTTTATTTTTTATGGCTTTATGCATACTATTGTGGAATTGCCAAGGGGCTGGTGGTGGTGATTTTGCTATTCATGCTCGTAATTTGATGAAGCTTTACAAAGTATCATTTTTAATTTTATTAGAGACTAAAGTGAGTGGAACTATTGCAGACAGAGTGATTAGGAAGTTGGGTTTTAATGATTCCTTTAGAATTAAAGCATAGGGTTTCTCAGATATAATATGGGTGCTATGGGATCATAAGGTTGAGATTTTTGTGGAAAGTTTTGTAATAGCCCAAAATTGTAATTCTCGTAAACAGTGTTTCTAGGTCATGAATAATGACATTAGAGTTATTGTTGAGGCCTAATAGTTGATCGGCCATGAGAAAAGTAGTTTGGGTGCAATTGTATTCTGCACCAAAATTTATCGAAAGTATAAAGCTAAATATATGTGCACCAAAGAAGTGTAATGATGGGTGATCTTCTGAAAAGTTTCTGGGATGAAAATATTTTATGTGATAATTGCAAGTATTAGTCGAAACTAGTCCAACGGTGAAATTTGAAATCAAAATGAGTCTCCAAAAGCTGAAAATAATAAAATTTTATAGTTTCAGTTTAAATAATGCTCGGGTTGATTAAATATTTGATCGAAACTTTAAAAATATCAAATAACCTTTAAAAATTACCAAAATTTCTAGTTATGCCTTAAATTGTATGTAGAATCATTTGGCAGTAAAAAAGAAACTTTACAATAACATCAAAAATTGGCTAACCGAACCGATTTGAGTGAAACAAACTAGAAATGGATTTCGATTGAGCTAAAATTTTTTACGAAGGTTTAATTTATTATTTTAAGAATTATAAAATCAAGATTTATCAAGTTATGTATCATGTATGAGAAATTAAGCTCTATAATTTGATTTAAAGGTTTATATAGATAGATTAAGGCATGTATAGCTCATTTGTGATGTTAGATTTAATTTTTGAGCAAATAAAATGATGGTTTTATACCTTTACATATTTGGCCACTTAGGATTTTTAAAGAAAATGATGATAATTTATGGAGTAAAGCTAAGGAAAGGAAGATTAAAGTGTGAAAGAAATGAATCTAAGGTAAGTGGGTACAATCTTCCCTATTTTCCAGTAATTTGGTTTGATTTATGGTTATATGTGTTATGCATGTATGTGATTAATGCATGAATAATTGAAATAATTATTATAAAAATTATTAAAAAGATTAAAAATGATATTTTGAATGATTAAATATAGAAGAAAATAAATTTAAGTGGATAACTTACTATAGCTGAATGATATACTTAGTAATTTCTAAATGGTCTTGTGATTTTTATGTTAATTAAGTATGGATCTATGATAATGAATATGATGGTCAGTGATTTAAGTATTTGAATTGTTATAATGATGATTGAAATGGATTATATTATATTAAGCCGAATAGATATTAAGAATAAATTGAGGAATATGTCAAATATTAATGAATAATAAATGCATGTTAATATTGTTTAACATAAGATGAAATGGAAATAATGAAAAGAATGGAAAATGATATAGTTAGGTGATAAAGGACCTAAATGAATGAAATTTAAAGTTCAAGGGAAAATTATAATTTTGTAAAACATTAAGGAAAAGAATAAAATCATAATTCAACTATTTTAAAGACTAAACTATAATTTCTTAAAAGCATAATGAACTAAAGATATAGGGTATAAAACCAATGGCAATTTTATAAATAAGAGTGAACTAGAGGGATAAAATATTAAAGTAATGAAGTTCAAGGACTGAACAATAACTTTCCCTTATATAAAAGTTTAAGTGTGAAAAAGAAAGAAACAATGGTAATTCCATACATAAAAAAAAGGTAGGGAATAAAATCATACTTTAAGGGATTGCAGGGGAGTAAAAAGAAATTAAGTCATGTTAAGGATTAGAATTTAAATTATTAATAAATAAAGTTGAATGATGTGAAAATATAAATAGCAATAAGGATCTAAGTTAGTAAGATAATGAATATTGTGTAATAATGTTATAATAAGTTTTGTGTAAAAGAATAAAGAGAGTAAAGAACGAAATAAAATGTAAATAGACTAGAAAGTAAATAAGTAAATTTGTAAATATTGAAATTAAAGCTGTTGAAGGAGTTAGAGATAAAGATAGCAAATAAGAAAATGAACCCTTAGTAGATACTGAGGCATAATTTGTATGTATAAGATATGAAATGGCATAATATGAATTTAAACATGAAAAGACGTCTCTATGAATTTATTTAGAGTTTATGGAATTTATATAAATATTTTTGAGAAGGAAATTGTATTATGTTTAAAGCGAAATTGTTGAATTATGGTGAAATAATTCATAAAATGAGTTAAAATGATGAATTGTAATGAGATAATTTCTAATATGTGCAAAGATGATGGAAAAGTTGAATGAATAGTGTATTGAAATGCAAAAGTAAGTGAAAAAGTTCAAGTGTGAAAAGTGGCTTTAAAATAAGTAAGAAATTTTGCCCTTAGTAGTGGTCTATTAGTTTAAATCTAATTCAGGATATGATTGGCTAGCCATAGAACACTCATATCGCGGTGCAAGTCATGGTGACTTGCTTTGTTATGTTAGGATTGTAATAATCTCCCATAGTTCCTATATTGACTGTTCTATTATGTGAAAGTGATGGAATGGTCCTTCGGGATCATTCCTTAGTGCATTGCTATGGGTTCATAGGGTCCACATCCTGTATATCCAGTCTGAAGATTTTTCTCGGGATTATACTAGGGGCATAATGGTAAAAATAACTTAAAAGTGCAAAAAAGTGAAGTGTAAATAAAAATTAGAGTGAAAAAGGAATTATATGCAAGAAAATGAAAAGTTTACGGTTAAAATGTTAATTTACCCAAAAAATGAATTAAATGGATAAAAGTGATAAAATAGTGAATGTACGAATATAAATGATAAAATAGTAAATGAATAGCTTAAAGGTGAACTTTTGTAGTCTTGAAAGACTAAAATGAAATTTGACATGCAAATGATAAAATAGGGACTAATTGGTAATTTGTATGCTAAATAATGGATTTAGAGTGAAAATAAGCAAACTAATGGCAAAATTATAAATAGGATGTAAAAATGACAATTTTGTAATTAATTTAAAAATTAGGGATCAATATATAATTTGCCATAAAGTGATGTATTTGATACTAAATGATAGGTTGCATGTCAAATAAGAAATTCAATGTAAATAAATGATAAAAGAAAGCACCTTCGTAATTTAGTGAAAGTGTAAGGACTAAATTATAATTTAGCAAATGGAATGTTAATTGAAGGAAGAAATTGTGAATGAACCCTATTAACCGGTGTCTAGCAAGTGTACTAGATCGGCTAGTAATATAAGAAAATATAGATTACGATCTTGAATATCGTACCTAAGGGAATATGGATTGCTAAGCCAAATATCTATAAATCAATTAAATTAATCTGAGATGATTTTCCTAGTTTTTTTTATTTAAAGAAAAAAAACTAAACTAAACTTAAACAAACAATAAAGCAAATTAAAAACTAAAATTAAACTAACACTAATAAAACATAATGGCTAAAACACTTTTACTAAAGAACTATCCACCTCAATTTCTCATGTATATGACTTAATTAAAGATTAATGCTGCTGATTATGGAAAACTAGTAATAAAATCAGATAACTTCTCAGAATATCTTTTTAAGTGTTAAATCCTCTTATTCAAAACAATTCAATACTCAACATATAAATCCAATTTATGAACTCCTAAATATCTATCAGATCCTTTCTCAAGAAATCTTACTTCAATTGATTCTTAATTCATCTCTTCAAAACTTTAATTCACCTAACACTAAACACAATTACCACATTTTTCAGAAAATAACTGTGAATTAGATTAAATAAACTAAACCATGAACATGCATATCTTAAGTTACTATTAATTCAATTATTAACCATTTCTCAACAAATCAATAATCAAAATAAAAGCAACTAAAGATAAGGATTTTGCTCAGGAATTAAGAAATAATCAACTGATATTCAATTAAAGAACAAACTAAGTCATTACACAAAGAAATATGAGGGTTCAAGTTCCCTCAACAAAAGAAAACAAACTACTCATGCATTGTTATTAGATTTAAATAAAAATAAAGTAAAGGAATGATACACATAAACCCTTCAACTGAGCTTGAAGTTTTTGCTAAATGCTCCACTCTCAGCCTCTGAATTTAAGTGTAAAACTACTTTTACTATGAAAAAAAAACATAAAACAAACTCTAAACTATGAAAACTATATAAAAATTGATTTCTCAAACTAGGTAAAGACACTCCTTTTCTCTTGGTGTCTTGGTCTTTTTATAGCTTGAAGAGGAGAATCAGGATCAACAATTACTTCTTATTTTAGTAGACTCCCAATTGAATTGAAAAACTTCCTGTTTAAGGCTTTGGAAAATCCTTACGTGAATGGAATAACCCATAACCGATGGAGTAGGATTTTAATCGGTGGAGTATGCTTGCTTCACTTTCGCTTTACTTCGTAGAGTGACATCTTACTCTACCTAGTGTGTTGCTTTCTTAAGGACACTCCACGGAGTGGATTTATACTCCATGGAGTGTGGAGCCTATGGACATCACATTCAATTCTTCCTCTCTTGTAAAGCTTTCCAAAAGAAAATTTTTGATTAGGTCCTTCATCTTAGTTCTTTTTCCTTTCAAGTAAGTCCTAAAAACATAAAAAAAAATGCTTAATTAAATAATTAAAACACCAATAGAAGAAATTAACCAATAAAATAACTAAATTAACATAAAAATATTCTAAAAACATATTAAAAAAAATTAAAATCATAGTTAAATTTACACTTATTAAATACCCCACACTTAGCCTTTGCGTGAACAAACCAACTTCTTAAAATAAATAAACTCAAAATTAGATTTATAAAATTCAAAACTAAGTTCAACAATTAACAAGAGCACTCAACAAAATCCTGGTTAGAATAAACTTAAACAAGGAGATAATAATTAGTTTCCATATTTGTGTGTAAGATCAAAATAATTTAAGAACCCTTTTCAAAAACAAAACACTAATGCACTTTATAATCAAGCTCTAGAATTGATGTACACTAAGTATACATGTGGTTTCGCACTTGAAACTCTTGAAATACCATAGGCCTCTCCTTTAGCATTGGGACCCGAAAGTCATCTCCGCTAAACAACTTAAAGCAAAGTATATAATCACTTAGGTTTTATTTGGGTTGTAATGGGGTCAAAGAATTAGCTATCAAAAAAATGATCAAAAGATAATCAAAGAGAATTAGCCACTCTGTATTTGAATAAATCACATTTCTAAATTTTCAAACTATTAAGCACAATTTCCTTATCAAGCTTGCTTATTCAACATTCTTAAGCATTGAACAAACCTAAAATAGAAGCAATAAGACTGAAATCCCTCTCATCTTTCTTATTTTTGAGAATTCCCACTTTCTTTACTTTATAACTACCCCATACTTAAAATTTTGCCATATATTCTAGCTTTATTTATTTTTTTCTCTTTCTTTTCTTTTTCTTTTTTTTTTCTTTCACTAGCTTCTTTTGCTCACAAATTATAGAAACAAGGGTAAAACAAGGATATTATATAAGTACTTGACTTCATCACACAATTTTTGTCCTTAATGATGCAATCATTCTCATTACACTTAATTTAAATGCCCAATAAATGTAAACCTATTCAAATCTAAAGTGGCCAATTCTAGAGGATCGATAAAGGCTTTTAGGCTAAATGATTAAAAGAAGAGTGTAACAAGAACAAAAAAAATTATGGTACGCTTTAAGCATACCTTATTAGGCTCAAATTGACTAACAAAGGTCAACAATATCAAAAGGGTAGGAAAATAATCTTTTAATTAGTTCAACAAGAAAAATTTGCCTAGATCACTTTCTAAGTTGTTTGAGTTGCTTTTATTCTTCAAAGGGTAATAAGGAAGGTTCTAGTGTCCTAAAATTCCTTGCTCAACTATTTCAATGCACTGATTTTTCTAAAGTTTAAAAACTGATCTTTTATGCTTTAAATGTGTGGAAACTAATGATTATAAACAAGTTGAGTATTAAACTAGCACAAAATTTCATTGAACAATCAACTTGCCTTACTGCTAAACTATAATTTTGACAATTGCATAATCTAAATTTAAGTTCAATTTATTCAAATTCTGAAAAAACTGGGGCAAACTGAGCTAAATGTAAGTTAAGTGACAAAGTGAACTAACTATAATAGTAGCATGCAAACTACAAACCAGCTAAATAACTAAAAATAAAACAACTAAGACAAAATAACTGAAAAAATTAATGAGCAAGATTAAAAAAAATTCCCTAAATTTATGAGTTCAAAGCCAAATTCAATTGCATTCTATCCCCCCCTTTTAAAATTTTACTATCCTCAGCAAAGTTGAGCTTTAATTTATATGGTAGTAAGGGTGGAGGTGAAATGTTTGCTCTGGATCAAAATTGCTCCTCAAAAGTGCTTGTTGGCTAGACATACTCATATAAGTCGGTATTGTCTTCATCAATATAGGTGGCGATAGTCAATTTGTCATCTTTTCATGCCTTTTTAGCTGCCACTGCATACACATAAAAATGCAACTTATAGTCAATGATAATTAAAAGCTCAATAAATTCTATAAAAATAAACAAAGGCAATTTACCAATTATAACTCATGTGGATTGTAGTGCTAGAGGTGATAAATAGATGCTAATTACGTGCATAAGTGATGGATTAAGAAGAACAAATGAAATGGAATTGATATGACGAATTAAAATTAAACATATAGTTAAACTTAGTCTTTGAAATATTTTACCGAGCATGTTGTGCATGCAACTTTTCAAAGTTATAGCTAATGCAATTTCAGTTATCTCAAATCCAAATTTATATCACAATGGTCTATTAAATACACCTAATTCAATTATGATCATAACAAGCACAAAGAAGTTAAAAAACCATGCAAATCATCAAGCCAAAGTAACTATATATTCGCAATTTATGTAAACAATTTAAGCAACAAGCAATGACATTAAAGAGAGAATAAGGCAAAAGGGAACTTACTTGTTTATGTAAGTGATGCACGATAAAGTTTTAAAAATCAAATGAAGCACTCGGTGGAGTAGAATTGAGAAAGGGCGAGCAAAATCACAAAATAAACGAAAACCTAACAAATAAACAAGTGTGTGAAAGAGTAACCAAATGGGACAACAATTATGCCTTTAATTAAGCCTTCACTCGGTGGAGTGAAGAGGCACTCGGTGGAGTGTCCCTTTACTCTACCGAGTGTTGCTTCTCTAGACTACCAAAATCATTTCTTGCATTTTTTTATGTGTGAAACCTAATACTCTGTAGAATAAAATCTTACTCTACTGAGTAGGAATCCAC